>PVIU01004503.1:0-94399 GCA_004026605.1 Ondatra zibethicus | reverse complement strand
TTACAGAGCGGTTATGAAATTTGCAGGTAGATAACTCCTTGCTATCCCCTCTGATATGCCCATCAGAGGCCCAAAACAATGAGTTCTTCCAGTCTGGTTTAGAGTCTCCAAAACTGGCAATCAACAACAACAAAAGAAACATTTTCTCTTTATATGCTAACTGTCTCGGGTGTTTCATTATAGTGATGTAAAATGGACTCTTGTCAATTTCTGTCTTCCGTTCTTCTGGGAGCTTCCTTTCTGTTTCCTCTCTTTTACAACTCCTCTTTTCAGAATCATTTACAGAGAACATTCAGTTACCCACTGCTATATTTAAAAAGAAAACAGCAAACAACACAGCAAAAACAAAAACAATATTCTTACAGAACTCCAGTGAATTTCTCCACTGTCATCTTGATCCTCAGAAGAATTTCTTCAGTGAGCTATGAAGGGAAAGGGCATTCTCCCCTTTCTCCACCCAGCCACCTATAACCGTCCTACACCAACATCAAAGTTGGCTCCTTATGGCCACCTATGACCATCCTACACCAACATCATAGTTATCTATCAGGGCACACCTGAAAAGAAACATGTTCAAAGAACACATTTCTGACAATGGCCACTTCAAATAAACACACACTACACACATATCCACACATATATACATACAGACACATATGTGTACACATATACAAACATATACGTTCACATACTATATATACATATAGACACGTGCACATGTATATACATACATGCAAATATGCATACATACATGTGCACATTTATATGCATATACAAATAGAGACAGAGAACGTGCATGCCACAAACTAAAATTCACACACATACATGCATGTACATCTACATATACACACCTACATGCATACACAAATACAAACACATATACATATATGCACACACATATATACATGTACACATGCATACACACAGACACATTTGCACACATACACAACATATGCCCATACTCTCACACACATATGTACACCATTGAGTAATAACTCTCAAATTTTCAGCAACAATAATAACTGGTATTATAATGGTAACAGACAGGATGCAGGACACCAGGAGAACAAGGCCCTCTGGATCAACTGAGAAAAGCTCATATGAGCTCACAGAGACTGAAGCAGCAAGCACAAGACCTACACGGGTCTGTACCAGGTCCTCTGCTTACATATTTCAGCTTTCAGTTTAGTGCTTTGAACGAGTGGGTCTCTGACTCTTGTGCCTGCTCTTGGAGCTCTTTTCCTTCTGTTGTCTTATCTAGCCTTGATGTGATGGGTCTTTTTATCTTACTCTGTTTTATTTTCCCATGTTTAGAATAAATAAGTGAATAAACAAAGCCACACTAAAGGGCAAAAAATAAAAAGGTCTGTCACTCTCTGCAACTTGTACCAGGCCTCCATTCTTGTCCCATCTGCTGCAGGAGGAAGCTTTCCTCGGAGGATGGCAGAATAAGAGACTGCTCTATGAGTACAGTGGAGTGCTGCTAGGAATCATTTTATGGCTTTATGAGATTTCTGTGTGGTGAAAGTATGTCTCTGCAACTAGATGTGCTTCTTCTGCTTTTTCTTTGGCGTTTTCATATTTGTTTATTTTGTCCTATTCTGGTTTGTTTGGTTTTAATTTTCTTATTTTATTATATTATTATAATTTTAGATGCCTGTTTATATTCTGAGATAGGAAAACAAGGTGTAGATTTGGATGGATGGGGAGGATAAGGAAGGATTTGGGGGAGTGGAAACCATTATCAGAATATAATGTATAAAAAATTATTTTCAGTAAAATTAAATCAAAAAACAATGATTGGCAATTAATGAATCATTCATTCATTTTTGTATTTGCTCCCACAGACAGAGAGGTATATAAAATCTGGGATCATATTTGTCTCATTCATCCATAAAATTTTAGAAATGGAAATCCAGAACCAAAGGAGATTATGTATTTTTGAGAATCTAGAAAACAACAGAATTGAATCAGACCCTGGCCAACTCATAGGGTTCCTCAGCATTCACCCTGCCACACAATCCCATGCCTATATTAACAAATGTTTCAAACTTCACAAAACTAATAGAAGAAAATAGAAAATCCATAATTTTCACTATATATTTTAATATTCTGTAGAGAGAAAAAGTGAGATAATATGGTCAGGAAACACTAAGAAATTGGCTTTTAAAACTAGCAAACACTGAGAGGCTTCCTGCAGTGAAAGTAATCCATCCCAGTTCCTTGGATGAGTCACTTCTCAGTTAATACTGCAATGATTAGGGTAAAGTCAAGTTCTGCATATAAATCGCAGGACATCAGTGACTTTGAAACAGACAGAGATATCTATCTCTTTCTCATTCCTGTGCCACACACAATGGTGTTCTTGCCTGATAAGCAACTCTCTTGTGAGTGGCAACTTAGCCACCCATCCATGTTGAGACAGGAGAAGGAAGAGAGCCAGAAGAACCACACATCACATGGGAAGTCTTGAATGGGGCGTTCTGCTTTGCAAGCCAGGACATGCCTCAGAAGAATATGGAGAGCAAGTGTGCAGACTTTCAGACCCTCGTTCTAGACATTTGGCTTCAACAGTCTCCCAGGAAACGTTATCCTGTCTGGACATGGGTCACATGACAGTAGTACTATGAGTGTCACTCCTTGGGACATTTCACTGGCTAGCCCTCAATGACAGAGCCACACACTCAATTCAAAGTATCTGGGAAATACAGGCTAAGTGCATGTTAAGAAAGGAGGAAATGGTTGATAAGTGGCTGCCGTCTCTCCCACATGCTTTATTTTTAATCACTGATTTATCCAGGCAACCAAGGAGCCAGAAAATCAAGAGGGAAATTTATAAATTACTGTTCCCTCATTTAGTCAATCTTCTGTTTAGTGAGATTTGCCACTCAAGGAATCAGCCAGCTAAGGAAAGATCAATAGCTTTATTTTGAAACTCTGTCACTATATCAGAAAAAAAAAGAAGAGAAAAAAAGGACAGTAACAAAGGGAAACTGAAGACTGAAAAACACACAGAAACTTGCATATACAAGATGCACAGTACTAGCCAAGGGGATGACACTGTGTTTCAGGACATAGCCAAACCTGTTCTTGCAAATTGAAAAGCTAATGGCTTCTTACCTTTTGATGCAATATTAGTGCTCCAAGCACACTTATCTCCAGACCACGTTTGATGCACACAATTCCCCAACCTTAAGGTTTTACTTATATTTCTAAAGATGCCCCTGAGAGCCCTTGCTCTGGCCCCATTTAGCCACTGGTCATGGGATAACAATGATCGGTGATGGAAGTAATTGTGCCTGACAGTCACAGGCCTCTGGGGCTTCTTTCTTCCCCAGGAGTGTGTCTCCAGGACTAGAGGGACATAGAGAGCTCAATTAGTCTATTCTGTCCTGCAGGCTGGAATGTACTTAAGAACCATCCCAAGGAAACAGAACCCAAACTCCAGCCAGCAAGCTTTTATAATTTCCACCTACTCTCCCTAGTAAAGAATTCCGCCTTGGTTTAGCCCCCTTGGGCATTCATGTTTATCTCATTCTTCCCCCATGGGAAAACAAACCACATTTGTCCACCCATCTTCTAAGTTCATGAACATTTCAAAAACATACATACAACACATAAACTTAGTAAACACAGCACTCTGTGGCTATTTAGCACTGAGTCATAAAGAAGACACGGGAAATTCTATTGGCAGAAAATTAGGACCTTGGTAATGATAACAGCAAACCGATACTTTAGAATTTCTTAAAAAGAAATATAGTCGGCAGTCCCCCTTAAGATGAGCCTAATAATAGCAGAAAAGCAGGCAATAGTGAAACTGTACCTTCTCCTAGGATCTACCGAAATATGACTACCTGGAGATGGGAGGAGCATCTGAACAACTGCCTAGAAGCATGGGCCTTTAGAAAGCTACCTGCAGCATACACTGTCTGAGTGTGACATCATTCAGGAGTCTTGGAGCACCATCTTTGGAGTAGTGCTGAGCTAGGTGCTGTAGCAAACACTAACACAGGCAGGACTGGTTTCTGCCCCTTTGGGAACTCAGAGAGGTGATCCTTTCGGGGAGGGGGATTAAGTTGTCCTGGTATGTCAAGTCCTTTGGCTTGATCTCAGCTGTGCTAAGTGCTATGCTGAGAATGGCAGCACTGGGTCTAAGCACTGAGGAAGTGCCAGGACCAGTTAGCAGTGCCTGCCTAGAACAAGGAAGATGGGCTGGAGCAATGTTGCCCAAATGTTTTCTGCCCCAAACTAGTATTTCCAATTTCCTGAGAAGAGGCCACAGAGACCTCAAGTATGTGGGGGTCAGGCTTTAGAGGCCTTTGTAACATTAGAGGAAAAGCAAACATTTTTGTTACTTTCCTTACCTCTCCCCACAAAAGAGAACACCTGAACTGAGCAGAGTCTAGTCTTTTCCCATGTACATTTCAGGTGCCAATTCCAGAAAATATAAAAGCACATACAAGCTGGAATTCCAGAAACAAACCTTCTCAGGATCCAGCACAGGATTTGTTTTTCTCATTGTTTAAGTGCTCTCTACTTGACTTCCTTCCCACAGAAGATGTGTTTGTGGCTTTGCCTAGAAAAGTGTGACCTACTACGAACGAACACATACATCTTTCCTAGACCACCTGACACTTCATAAGGAGCTGTATGAAACCAGAAAGAGGGAGGGAGGGAAGTAGAGAAAAAGAGAGGAAAGAGAGAGAAAGGGAAGGAGAGAGGGGGCAGGCGGGAGGGGAATACAGAGTCTGAGTCGTGAGCACACAAGTAAATCTAAGTTTAAAAGCTGAACCCTAGCCACTCAGGTACCTGCTCCTACTTCAGATGTCACCCTGGACTTGTGACCTCCCAGCCCTTGTGTTTCTGCTCTTAGGCACACCCTTAATTCCAGCTGTGCTGCAGGCCTTACTGAGTTCTCTACCCAATGTCTTTAAATCATGTAAAAGTCCAATTTCATGGAGCCATTACCCACAACTACACACAAACACACGCAAAGAAATTTTCTCACAAAAGCCTATCCCCTAGTGAGGAATTGTGCTTTGATTCATGCACTCTGACCTGGTAAGGAAAGCTTGGACTCTGAGAGACCCAGGCTGATGAAGAAAATACCAATCCATTAGCAATGTCTGCCCTGGATGTAGGAGTCTACTCTCATCATTCATAGATGGAGTGAACAACTCTAATTTTAATTGTATATTAGGTACAATGCCAATCTAGAGCTAGTGAAGAAGGGAAAGGCCATTCTTTGCTGACTAGGCCAAATGCATTTACTTAACATGAGAAAGAAACCTGGAGCAGAGGGCAACCAAGGGCATAGGCAAACAGTTATCTTCTGACTGCCAGCCTTTGCCACCAGTTCCATTCTAACTATTCCCACAAAGGCACATCCTCTTTAAAAAAACCAGAGCTGTTTGTGAGCATTACGCCCATCCCTGTTGTGTAGACACACTGGAAATCCTGGCTGTGAGAACTATCTTCAATGAAATCAGGCCCAAGCCCCTAGTACCAGCAGTTGCATGTTGTGGATAAGCCACATAGAATCCATCAGAAACCAATTCCTTCCAAACTATCATCTAAGACTAAACTTCATCATAATTTTACAAGTTTAAAAAATAGATGAGAAATTTCACTCAGTCTACAAATATCCAAGATTTTAAACATCGGCACTCTTACACTGAGTATAGAGTAAAGAAGGATGCTATGATATTCTAGGCTTCTGCTCCTAACTTTGGCTCCCACAGAGTAGGAAGTAGGAAAGAATGATGGCCTTTCTATGTTTTTATGCCCAAGGTAATCATATCAAGAACACCATTTAAAAATTAGGTGAAAGAGCCTTAGCAGCCAGCACAATACTTCAGGTAAACTCATACTTGATCTGACTTACCCATGCAGAGGCAGTGGCACCCTCCTGAGAGCCCACAGTGCTCTACCCATGCCTTGATTATAATGTACTGAATGCTGCAATAAACAACTTGAAAAACTTTAAAAATGAGGTGAAAACAGCAGTCTTCAGAAAAATACAAAAATTGATCTTCTGTGTGGCTAAGATTTTCAGGTAACCATGGAGAGTGTGGAAACATGGAGCAAGAAAATATTTTCAGTTCCTCTGACAGATCTCAATGCCTCATTGACAGTCATGAAGATTCTTCTGAAAACTTTAAGGACTTTGTGATATTAGAAAGTTTTTCCATCTAATCCACAAGGTGATCCCAGATCAGATAGAAGATCAAGTGAGTTTGCCTGTCTACGGAGGCCACGTAATTAGTAAGTGAGTTTCTGGGATGGCATCCGTAGACAGGCACGTAATTAGTAAGTGAGTTTCTGGGATGGCATCATCAGAGACTTTAGAAATAAGGCGAGTGTGGTGGTTTGAAAGAAAATAGCCCCCAAAGGGAGTGGCACCATTAGGAGGTGTGGCTTTGGTTGAAGAAGTAGGTGTGGCCTTATTGGAGGAAGTATGTCACTGTGGAGGCAGGTTTTTGAGGTCTCGTATATGCTCAAGCTACTACCAGTGAAACAGCGTACTACTTCCTGTTGCGTGCAAGATGTAGAATTCTCCAGCACCGTCCACTTGCCAGCTGCCACTGTGGAGCCACAGAAGCAAGATGAAGCTTTGATGCCCTGGATGATGCAAACTCAGGCTACTCTTGCTGAGACACTGTCATCAGCTTGGCACTATGGCTTCAAATGACCCCTCCCAAGCAAGTAGAGAAGACTTTCTTCGCAAGGTTGCTTAATGCATTGCGGCCCATACAGGTCTTGTCTCCTCTCTCAGATCATCCCCAGTCACACATCCTTTTCATCAGGACTTAAGAGCCCAAATGCAATCCAAGTTTCCTTCCCATCATTTCCAAACAACAAAATCTGGATCCCAATAATTAGCACTGAGTATGATTTAGAGGGGAAAAAAAGTAAACAGTCTTTAAATTGTGATCTGCTGCAGTTTCCAGCTGAGGTAAACAAGCTTTGCAAATACAAACGTTTGCAGAAAATTCTTCCTGCGCTGGTAGAAACTGTCTTAAATTGAGCCAGGTGGTTCTGGTTTGACTCCAACAGAGCACTCCCTATTCCCTTAAGGGTACGCTCCCTTCCCGCTCCTTAACTGTTATTTTTGTCTACAAATTAATAGGCACCGTTAACCTGGAGTTGGGATTTAACTGGTGGATGGGGAATTGGGACCTGAGAGACTGCGGCACAAAGGTGAGAAGCCCGGTCCCTCCCTGGAGCACAGTCGGTGCCCTGAAATGCTGCCTTAAGGTGAGAAAGAAATGCCTTACCTTGCAAGGGAATTGGCCTGGAGGAAGAGCAAAGGAGAGCTCATTTAACTCACAGTAAGCCATCCAAAAGTAGAGGAATTTATTAGAAGAAACGTCATGTCCTGTCACCAACCCTGCACTGTGCTATCACCCACTGAAAGTAGGGAATCTGTGGTCTCTACTTACAATCTTCATTAAATGGCGTTGTTGAACATCACCAAAACCAAGGTCCCAAATATTGCTGTAAAATGTGGGTCAACCAGATTCTCCCATAAAAGACTGCTTAAAGGGGTCACCCTTACCTAGCTAGCTGGTCGAAGGCAAGCATGAGTGTGTTGTGTTTATCAGCAGGCAACCTTATGGTAGCTGAAACCATGAATGGTGATGCTAAAAGTTCTGACAGTCCTAAGAGGCATCCTTAGTCCATGCTGACTTGATGAAAGTAAACATGTGTTATCAAGTCTCCTTAGAAAATTCTGCTGCGGGTTTAATAAATTTAAATGAGCCATACTATCCTATCACTAAATGATTAACACTACCATCCTCATACAAAAACAATATACTAATTTTCTCAGTGACATACTCTCTTCTTCAGACTTGTTTAATGTTTCAATATTAGTGTCCCACCTAGCCAGGCTAAAGAGGACATTATACCTTCAGTCACTGTGGAAATCATTCTTTGATAAAGCGCTTGCCACACCAACATGAGGACCCAAGGTCAATCCCCAGTACCCACATTTGAAAGCTGGATGTAATGTCATGTGAATGCAATCCCAATACTGGGGACATAGTGACAAGAGGAATCCTGAGGCCGCCTCGCCAGTCAATAAACCTATTAGAATAAAAAGTGAAGAATGATGAAAGACTGTGCCTGCCAACATTTGAGCCTAAGTCTGGCCACACCTTAAAGCCAAATCATCCAGTCTACTCTTTTTAGATCCTAAGGTCAGTAAGTTCTCTCTCTTTTTGTTTGTTTGTTCAGTTGAGTTTTGTCATCCTATTACAAAGATTTACATACTTATATCTCTAGTGCCTTAATACTATTTTTTAAAAAAAAGAAAGCACAGATTCTTTACACAAAAAAAAGTATATGTGCTAGTTAAAATCATACCCACGGTGCCACTTGGAAGAAGCATTAGTTATCATGAATTAAATAACCTGCCACCCTGATACGTTTTCAGAAAATTAGAGCCTGACAAGTCATTATGGTTCTATGGGAAAAGGAAGTGAGGTTACCCAAGGTCCTGTTTTTAATTCTGGCTGCTGAGTACAAAAAAGGACCCATTGTGACACTGACATGAGCCTTCTTGTAGCAGATTTCGAGCCCTTGGAACCTCCACCCACCACCAGCGTGTCTAGCTTTATTGTTGAGAGTGCCTAAAGCTTTGGATTCTGAATTCGAAGCTTTTCGGAGCCAAGCCCTGACGTGGCATTCTCAGTGACACAAGGTACAAAGACTTTCAGAGATGCTCTACAAATTACATAGAGCAGTGATGGGGGAGAGGAGACACAAAGGAACGGTGCTCTTCAGAGCCTCGCGATGATGATATTTCAAACTAAAACTAAAACGTCGGGGAAACAATTTGTACAACAGACAACAGAAGATTGGGGGAGCTGATCTCTGTGTTCTAATATGTTATGACTAACCTAGAAATAGAAGCAGAAACCTTAAGATCCAGAACATTCTCCTTCAAGGGCATAATAGCTTGTACAGATTTCTGTAAACTATATAGAAATAAGTCTTTAGGTTCAAAACACAAAATTATCATGGAACTGTTTCTTCCTTGTATGATCTATGTATCTCAAAAGTTGGTATGTAAACTAATATGTGAAAACTATAAGCCATTTTGAAAACCATTCTGGTTTCGATGCTGTATGTTAGAAAAAATATAAAATTCAAAAAAGTAATTTTACAAACATGGAAAATGACACAAACAAAATAGAGACTCCTAAGATATATTTTCAAGTATTGAACAAATATGAGGCATATAGGTAAATCAATTGACATTGCCATTCTATGAAGGGTTTCCTGTTTTCTCCCCATTCCTCTCACTAAATATATGATTAAACAGCCCAGATTACAGATCTCCAAAGGACAGGCATAAAGTTCAACATTAACATGTGTTCTTTATAGCATCTCAGAAAGCAAAGTAAACCTTTGATGGTCCAATTTCTTTGTTGAAAAGTAATCCTCACACAGTTAGCATTCACCATCTTCATGTGAAATTCAGCAATTTCCAGTGAGTTCACAAATTACTGAAGCTGAATCAGAAGGTCTATAAAAACCCTAGTAATATTATTTCCTTCATTTGCTGTCCTTTCCTAACTTCTTTGGGGGAATAAATAGATATTGTTTTGAAGTCTTTCTCTGCTATTCATCTAAATGCTAAGCTATGAATTTCCTGGTAAGCACCGAACAAGCTGCCTCTTCTAAGTCTTGGAGTGTCCCTTGTAGTTTTCACTCATCTCAAAATATTTTCCAGTCTTTCCTAGTGATATTTTTCTTTGACCTATTAATTATTTAGGAGTGTGTTGTTTAATTTCCATGCATCTGTAAGCCTCAATTTTTTTTCTTCTGTAAGTGATTTCTAGTCGCATTACATTGTGATTTATGATCAGAGAATGAACTTTTTGTGGTTTCAATCCTTTACATTCATGAGGCTTGCTTTACCACCTAACACATAGTCTATTATACAGACAGCTCCATGAACCATTGACACAAGTGTATTCTGCCATTGCTGAGCATGATGTTTGATAACTGTGCAGTGAATCTGTTTGATTTATACTATAGCTCTTCTATTTCCTTATTGATCTCAGCTCTGACTGTTCAGGACATTATTGAAAGTAGGTTATGAATGCCTTAACTATCCCTATTACTATTAGATTGTCTGTTTGTCCCTTCAAGCCTGTCAATTTTGTTCTATGTGTTTTAGGGGTCTCTGTTGTTAGATGCATATACGTTTCTAGTATTTATAAGTTTCAGATGGATTTTCTTCTTAAAATTTTTTGTTATTAGTACTAGTAGTATTTGTGTGTGTGAGTGAGAGAGAGAGAGACAAAGAAACAGAAACAGACAGTGAACATGTGCATGCCACAAGTGGTTATAATAGTGGTCAGAAGACAACTTTCTGGAATTAGTTATTTCTTTTCTCTGTGGGTTCCAGGATCAAACTCAAATCATCTGACTTATTCAGCAAACACCATTATTCTATAAGCCTTCATAGTGACCTTAGATTGCCCTATAATTACATAATGCCTTTCTCTATCCCTAGTAACAAAGTTTGACTTACATTCTATTTTATCTGATAAAACAGATTTCTAGCATTCTTTTCAGGACTCTAGGCATAGTGCATGTTTTCTAACCTTCTACTTTCAATTTTTTTGTATCTTTGAATCTGAAGTGGATCTTTTGTAGACAATATAAATTTATGCCAACATTTGCTTCTTTTAATTCGAGGCTATATAAAGGGTTTGAAACAGGATTTTGTATAGCCTAATTTGGTCTCAAGCTGCCTTTGTAATTGAGGCTGGTTTTAAATACATGAACCTTCTACTTCTACCTGCTAAGTGCCAGGATTACATATATGTGTCGCTATCCCTTACTCAATATTTGCCTTTTAATTAGAGAATGTGATTCATTCACATTTAGTGTGATAAGATAAAATTTATTAGCCAGGCAGTGGTGGAGCACACCTTTAATCCCAGCATTCAGGAGGCAGAGGCAGGTGGATCTCTGTGAGTTTGAGGCCAATCTGGTCTACAGAGTAAGTTCCAAGACAGGCTTCAAAGCCACAGAGAAACCCTGTTTCTAAAAATAAAACAAAAGGTAAGACTTATTTGTGGTCTCTTGATAAGAGAGTTATTAGCATTTATTACTGTCTTTTATTTTCCTTTATCTTATCACTGTCTTCTTTCATGCCAGATACACATTTTCTTCTATTGCATATTAATTACCTTATTTCCTTTGCTATAACATAATGTTATTTGCTTGGCAGTTTTTATGTTAATTATAATTATTATTCAATGTAGATCTATTAGTTCCATATTCCTTCATACTATTGCTATGCCACTTGCATCCTTATTCATTACAAGCTCACTAATCCAGTTTTATATTCTTTCTGGCCCCTCTTTCACAATGCTTCCTGAATCTTAGAGCTGTTGTTCTCTAAGTCTTAATTACACAAGCCTATCTCTTTTACATCATAGTGTTAAAGAAAATAATTAGAAATGAAACATTTAAACTGCCTTTTACATTCACCTCCTCTTCTGCAATGTTCCCTGAGCCTTAGCAGGATATGTACTCTTCACCTTAATAGAAGCCTGGATCTACAACAGATGGTGGTGAACGCTAAGACCCAGGAGTTTGAAAGATGAGTATACAGCCCTAAACAAGATGATTCGTGATCTATAGCTACACTGTCATGTGTTGCTTTGAATCTCTTTGGGTTTCTCTTCTGAGATTTGCTTAATATTCTTGAATGTGCTGATTGATGTTTTTATCAAATATGAATAGTTATCTTATTGGCAAGCTAATTATTAAACAACCAGTATATACCATACTCTTAAGATGTGCTTGTGGCTTGTGTGTGTTGGTGCATGTGTGTGTGCATACATGTGTGTGTGTGTTTGTGTGTGTGTGTGTGTGTGTGTGTGTGTGTGTGTGTGTGTGTGTGTGTTTGGGGGCACATATTTGGTTTTCATGCAGGCAATGTGCATTAGTTTTAATTTCCTGACTCTATAGAGCTTCAACTTCAACCAGAAATGATAATAACTTAAATTCTCTGAAAGATTTCCTAAGAATGTCTTCTAGACTCCTGGATATGTTCAAGATTTTCAAATTCCCCATCCATTTCATTCCTCATTTTTCTTCTTAAGTTTGTTTTCAGCCCCTTGTTAGCTTGATGACACCACCTCAAGCAGCTGTAATGTCAAATAAGTATTATTGGTTGTTTTTCACCAAGTGTCTTGCAGTTATGGTTGTAATGGGAGGCTGCTTGTTAGTATCCTGGCCACCCAGACTCCCAAAATAATCACACAGAAACCATATTATTTGCAATACTGTCTGACCAATAGCTTAAGCATATTTCTGGCTAACTCGTATCCTAAACTAACCCATCTCTATTAATCTGTGTATCACCACGTGGCTGTGGCTTACTGGGTAAAGTTCCGACCAGCGTCTGTCTCTGGCTGGGGGGGAAGGGGGCCTACATGGCTTCCATCTGACTTTGCCTTCTTTTTCCCAGCATTCGGTTTAGTTTTCGTCACCTAGCTCTGCTCTACCCTATCACAGGCCCAAAACAGCTTCTTTATTAACCAATGGTATTCACCGCATACAGAGGGGAAATCCCACATCATATGATCATTAGCAGTATGTGTGTTCTAGTTCATATAATAATGTTCTGAGGATAGCATACTTATACAAACTGCCAGACAAGTCTGATACTGACAACTATCAAAGGAAACTACTTTGGGAACACCAAGCAGAACCCATTTGCCTCCTCCAGTACCTACTCAGCTGCTATTATTCACAACTATCATGGTTTCAGAGTTGTAGTTGTACAACACTACCACAAAACTACAGAGAAAGGAAGGAAGGAAGAAAAGTAAAAATACCTCTGGACTTTAATATGCTTCTGTGGTCCTCAGGTATGAGCAAATATGGTCCATCAATGACTATTGGAAGCCTTCTTAGAATAGCAGAAAAAGTGCCAATGGCTTAACAGCCAAATTCTCAGTACATACCTTGAGATGGGGTAAGGCAGAGAGACCAGGAGGTGGCCAGCACATGGAAGCCTTCACCTTGAGTGGTGATTTCTTGATCAATACTATAGAAGATTGTCAATCTTCCACTAGGCCTTAAAGCTTCTGCCCCAAAAGTTTCAGGACTTCTTAAATTTGATTGGCCAAATAAAATCACCTAGAGAAGTATAATTTGTCACAAAATTGGAAAGACGGAAACACTGGGATGTTTGTGACTATCCATAGTGTCTAGTACAGTGACTCTTATCATTTGATTCTTTATTGTAATCATTATTTTATCTAGGAAGAATTTAGAGGCATGTATTCACATATGTCAATTTTCACCAGTCTGCTTAACAAGAAAAACAATGACTTGCTGTATAAAATTCTAGTCACTCTTCAACTATTTCCCTAGAGAAATGAGGAAGAATAATTTCAACTGGGAGAAGTCTAGGTTGCCCTAGTTGGCTTTCAAAATGGTAATTCGGGGACTATCATATCTCATAACGTCTTTGGTTACTCAAATGTTTGGAGGCAGAGATTGAGCATCATAATAGTGACCCCTTCCTTCCAAACACAATCACTGGCCAGCACATGCAAATCTACTTATATGACACTCAGAGGAAGTTTAATGTTGGACGTACTTGGTCCTGTAAACAAGAATTCACACCTGACATGTGCTAGGAGCAAGGAGTGTAAGAAGAATTCATTCCAGCCTCTACCCTGAAAACAGTACACAGACGGGTGGAGGGTCATGGCTGTGTAATTTAATGAATGCAGTGCAGTCCTTCACAGTCATGAGCTCTGTTCCATGAAACTGATTCTCCAGACCCATAGAAGTCTCAGATTATATCTAATCATTCTTAATAAAAGTGGAGAAAGACAGAGTCTGGGATGTATGGAACAACTGACCATCTTCTAGATAAGTGCTTCCTAAACTTTAGTGTGTGACACAGTTTCTAGAAAAAAGCAAGCAAATAAACAAACAGACAAAATTTGTGAGCACTCAAGATGCCTGGGAATATCTCAAATGCCCAGACTCTGCTGGCACAGCCCATGCCGTCAGAGCTTCTCTCACATTCTCCCTGTCTAGAGAGAGCTCTCTCTGACATATGGTGTCTCTATACATGTGACTTTACACAGCTAGTTAAGATCAACAGTCTGCCTCTAAACCATCCTTACTGCAGTCCTTAAATAGGACTCTGTTCCAGTTGCCATGAGAAAAACTACAGATCAAGTAGCTTAAACATTGATATTTGCTCTCTCCCCATTTTGTAGGCTGTACATCCAAGATCAACAGATCCGGCTTCCTCTGAGACTTCTCTCCTCTGTGTCATAGCACAGCCTCCATTCTATGTGGACACATTACTGGTACCTTTGTATTTCCAAATTTCCTTTCCATTTAAGGACACTCATCTGGCTGCATTAGATCTAATGACCTCACCGTAACTTGATCACCTTTTTAATGGCGTTTTCTCCAAACAATTCTACACTAACGTTCACACACTTGATACAAAGAAGCCTGGACACAAAAGCACGGGAAGGCACCCGTGTAAAGACAGAGACCAAGAGCTGTTGACACAGTAAAAGGTACAGAACACCAAAGAATTGAAAAGTCATGAAGTTGCAAGAGGCAGGACACAGACTCTCTCTCACACACACATCCTTCAGAAGGAGTCATCTGCCAACACCTTGACTTGGGCTGTTTAGTTTGTAGAACTGTAAGAGAACACGCTCCTGGGCCTAGTCTGTGATCTTTTGTGATGACAGATCGACACACACATGTTCCTACCAGTGAACATTGCCTGAGGTCTACTGAACCCAATTCCATCACCTCAGAGCTTATGGCTGCAAGCGCCTGTGTTGCCCATTAACTTCAACAGAAGAGCTGGGATGTTAATGTCTTTCTACATAGGAATGAAGAAAGAGTGTGTGAACAGTGTAGACTCCTCCTTTCTCTGAAGTAATGACTGCACCCTGGCCTAGAGTCCCTCATAGTATTAACCTCCAGTTGTTAACAATGGTAAATGGCTTTGTACCACACTAACCATCAACATCCTCATCTTCCCTGCTGCCTCCCCTGTTTCCTTTACCCTGCCAGTACTCTCTTCATCCTCCACTCCTCAACCCCATCCAATCCTTCATTTGGGCTCTGTTCTGAGGGTCCTAAAGTTCTGAGGTGGGATTCTACATTCAAATGCAGTTTGTTCCTGGCTTGCCTTGAAGGTCAGTCGCCTCAGGGATTCCAGAGTCTGTCCCCAAGACTAGTCAGAACCCAAGCCTGCACAACTATCTCAAGCCTGCTGAGATGTGTTTGGTATGACACTCTTGATAACATAAATGAAATAGCTGCTAAAAAGAAAAGAAAAAAAGCTTCCAAATTCGTCATAAAATTATATATATATATAAACTTCCTGAGGTTTATATTTTGAAAACGATTTGATTGCATGAAAATTAATCCTCTTTACATAGTAAGAATACTTCTGGTGATGCTAAGAAGTTCACTTTTAGTTTTATTTCCCTTCTGCCATGTCAACCAGGAAACTCTAAAGCAAATCACATACATTATCCTCATTGAACTGACAGTTCTTAATATTTCCATGCTCTTATGCTGCAGTTCTATCTGTATTTCCTTTTTTAGAGACTTGAGATAAAAGAAATAAAGCAAATCCCAGGGTATGAACAAGGAATTAACTAATTTCCCAGGGTTACTAAAGCCAAGAGCTTCCTCGACACACTTTCTATAATCGACTTTCTTTAAGGAAATGGTCTGAGGTGCATTGTGGCAAATGAAGCCTGTGTAGTAGGGACTCCCGCTATAAACAACAACAATTGACTTGAGCCAGTTACCCAGCAACATCCGGGGAAGGGAAGGATGGACAGAGTCAATAGATCCCCCAAAGAGAAGTCAGCCTGCACTGACAACTGGCAGTAGTGTGCAACAGCACACATTTCCCCTGGGAAACTGCTGTAGAGAAAACAGGGGTTCCAAGTTCCCTTTCCTTTTACATTCAGAGCAGCTCACTTAAGACAAAAGCAGCTTTATCTACTGAGTCCAAACTTCCAAAGCCCAAATTCCTGCCAATCAGGAAACCCTTTAGTTCCTACTAGGTGAGGGAAGGTGCTCAGCGGCGCCCTCTTATTGACAGTTCCTCAAGGACAGCCTTCCCAAAGCACTGAGCTCTTGCCTACCAGTCCTTGGCAGAGTTCTGCACATTGCAGCCACTCAATATTTGCAAATGACAAATCATTTGACAAAACGATTTACTTAAATTTGAAATGAAATTGGTAGGAAGGAAGGAATTTTTTCTGCAGGTAGCAGAAGGGCCATTGTGTTAGTCAGTTTTGTATCGCTGTATCAAGATGTCTGAAACAATCAGCTTAGAAGAAGAAAAGCTTCGTTTTGTCAGGTGACAGGAAACTTTAGTCCATTATTCTTGGTCCTGCTGTTGTTGAGCCCACATGTGAGGCAGGATTTCAAAATGGGGAGCATGTGGCCAAAGAGGCAATGAAACAAAAAGAGGAAGAGGTCAGGAGGGTTCCATATCTCCTTCAAGACACACAGCCAATGACTTAGCTTCCTCCCATCATGGAACAAGGCTCCACTTCTAAAGGTCTCATAACCTCCCAAAAAAACCACAGGATGGCAATCAAGTCTTTAACACATGGGTCATTAGGAGACAATTACCTAAAGCACAACAGGCACAGAAAGAGTGTGACATATTTACAGCCATGCAGACAATTTAGGATTAGCTGCTGCTAATCTTCCCCTAACAGCCCACTCCTCTTCCTCCACCTCTTCCTCCTGATTTAATTTCTCCTGGCCAGGATTCCCAGAGTCAAACCTTGTGTCCATTTTACTTTATGAATTGTCACCGTTCTCAAGTCATTCAACCTCAGAATCTGGACCCCCTGTGTCTGCGTGATCACAGCGTTTATTCTTCCTTCTGTTCCATCAGGCTACTCAGCAAATCAATTGGTCAAGTTTTGAGACTCCTTTTTATAACAGCTTCTGAGAGGGGCAACTAAGCAATCCGATAAACAAAAGAAAGGACTAATACTATCTTAAGAGTTAAGGCAGACAGAAAATGTTCATTGCATAAAGCTACTGTGTAGAGGTTGGGGGGGGGGGCAAGGAGAGGCATCCATAGAAGACAGCATTCAATGACTCATTCATTGAATAAACATTTCCCCAAACTATACACCAGACACTATGCTAGGTATTGGAGGACATCCGAGCAGCATCTAAAAAGACTCTCTCCTCATGAAGCTTGGAAGTTCATAGAAGAGAGCAGGATGTCACACCAGTGAAGGAGAGAGCACCAAGTCACTTTAGTGACTCTAAAGAAAATGAACACAGAGGGTATTAGTTGAGGTCCTACTATACACACACTGATCAGAGAGATGATCTTGGAGCTGTTGCCTTTAGGTTGTGGCTTAAAGAAGGCTCTAAACAAAAGCCTATAGGCATGCTGAGTGACAAGCACACAGACCTTGCAATAGGATGTGCATTTCTCTCCAGCTGGGGCCCAAAAAAAATTCCATACAGAAGAGAAAATGCACGCAGACTAAAGACTGAATGAGTCACCAGGTAGAAAGTAAGTCCCAGCCAAGGGCAGAGTAAACAGAGCAAGAAACAGGACAAAAGCTCATGCTAATGATCTCTTCTGGCCACCAAGGAGGTTTGGTGTTTAGCAGGCACTTCAGGCTTCCTGCATTCTCTTGGGTCAGTTTGAATTAATCCAAGGTAGGTGTGTGTTTACTATGAGCCACCTTAGTTGTCAGTGGCTCCTGATAAATCTGGCCCAGGATGGTACCACAGCTAAAGCTTGGCCATATGATGCAGGGGTCCAATGTCCTTGTGAGTGGTGAAGAAGTAGACAAATCCACACCAAACCCCGAGAGAAATGCCTGACGGACTGGAGGAGCGGCTGTCCTCACCAAGGAGCATTAGCTGAGTTTATGAAACCTGGCTCTGCTTCACGGACTTTTACAAGCCCAGCCTCAGTTTCCTCATCTGTTCCACATGGACCAATCGTTTGTACTGTCCTGCCTGCTTCTCTGAGCTGGGTAAAGTTAATTAGGCATAGCTCATAAAGTCTAGTGAGTTCTCCAAGCACTTTATGTAAATAAGACCTTACACCTTCCAGGGCTGTGGGAGAAAGCTTTCCATTTCTACATCGGTTCTTTATTTTTTGCTGCAGAAGCAGTTTTATCACACCAGAATTCACAACTGGAGTGAGGGGGGAGAAAACACTTCCCAATTTTACTTCCCTATAATCCAGAAACATATGGCCCATGGATTTATCACAGAGGAAGCCAGAAGGGGCCAGGTGAAGTGTCACCAGGCAGAAGGAGCACAGCATGGGGGAAGTGCTACCAGAAACACCATTAAAGGCAAGAAGTAATTAGGCCAGGCTGCGTGGGGACATGTAGTGGGAGAAAGTAGGACACCAGCAGAGGTAGACAGTCACCCTTTGCCACACATTCATCCTCAAGAATGGGGCCAAGAAGAGGTGCCCCCTAACAACCAGCTAATCACCTCATCTTACATGCCTACAATAGCCTTCCCTCAGTATTCTCAAGGTGTGGAGCATGGGTTCCAGGACCCACCCCCACCAGTGCTCAAGTCCCTTAGATAACATGGCGAAGTATTTGCAATCCTTCTTTATACTTTAGGTCACCTCTGAACTTCTTACCACATCTGACACAATGGAAAGGAGTTTAGGAGACAATGACAAAGGAGGAAACTCTATACGATTAAATATAGACCCAACTTCGATGTCATTCGAATACTTTCAGTTTGAGCACAGTTAAATCCAAAGATTCAGAACCCACTGATAAGAAGTCCCTATTTAACTTCTGCTCTGTGACCTCCAAGCAAGGAGGCACCTGAGTCTCTGTCACTTGTCACAAGTAGTTACAGCAAAGTCACTTCCTCTGGCCTTACCTGACCACCATGCCTCCTGGGGCAGAGATTGCTGTAGTGAATTACAAAACTCACTGGCAGCCAAATAAGCAGACTGTACAATAACAGTCAGAAGTGTGTTCATGAGAATGAAACTGCGAACACCTCTTCCCAGAAGGGATACAAGTCAGGTGGTCACCAGAGAGTCCAGGAACTACTCCCTCCTGCCCTCCAGCTACACTTGGTCTTGCTGGGTCTGTGTGGAAGAGGTAGAAGATTGGCTGGAGGTTGTGACTCCAGATATCTTTCTTTTTGTCATTACCCATACCAAAGTTGGTCTTTCCATTGATGAAACGGTCCTGAAGTTACCCATATTTCTGTAAGTAACCCTTTGTTTCCAAAAGTTCCTTATCAGTAACACCAATAAACTCATCGGTTCACCAAGCTGGACTTTGACAGGACAGTTTCTTTGGTCTGCCAATGCCTGTCCTGATGTCTTTTCTTGGTGCTGTGATAAAATATTCTAACAAAAGCAATTTAATGGTGAAAGAACAGCGTATTCTGGTACACAGTTTATAGGTACAGTCCATCATAGCCGATTAGTCAAAACATCAGGAGCCTTAAGTAGCTGGTCACTTCATATCCATAGCCAGGAAGCAAAGACCCATGAACGCAAATTCAGTGCACGTCCTCATTTTTATACAGTCCAGCATCACATCCAGGGAAATGGTGCCTCCCACAGTGGGTGCCTCTTTCCTCCTTAGTCAGTGCAATCAAGACTAATCCCTCACCGGAATGCCCAGATGTTCATCTCCCAAGTGACTCTAGGTCCTGTCAAGTTGGCAATTAACACTAAATGTCACAGTGTTCTCTCCATCAGGGGTGAACAGACATTTCTTTACATCTCCCCAGAAGTAACACAGTAGCAATTTTGTTGGAAAGGCGGGTGTCGTCCTGAGTCTCCCTGCCCCGCCCCACATTTTTATCACACTGTTCAATAAGGATACTCCAAAGGCATGATGCCATTAACTAGCAAACAGATCTCTCCTGTTAACAAGCAATCAGACCAAACGGATCCTGTTTCCTAGAAGGAAGCTTCCTGCCAAGAGTGAGGGATTTGTCTCCAATCACTTTCTCTGCTTGGCCACCTTAGGCGGCCAGTACACTTCTATGTAGACCCTTACTCCCGTGCAGTCTCCAGACAAAAGAGGCGCACCAGAATCTTGAGGACTATGGAGTCCTACTCGGGCTCCTGCATTTCACAAACAGACATGACATCCCTACTGTGTACCTCAGTTCTGAGCAAGGGATATGCAAGGGCACTAGACAGTTTCCTGCCCTCAAAAAAACTTAAGGCAGTAAACAGAGAACTGTCAGCAGAACCGAGCTGGTTGATGGGATCCCTGAACAGCTTATAACAGGTAGTCAAGAAAGACCTCCTATTGAAGGAAATGTGTTAAAAATGAGAAAGAGAGGGTCCTGTGCAGAAGAGAGAGACAGGATTAAGGAGATCAGTCTTGGGGTAGAGGTGAGCTGCATTGGAAAGATGGGGGTAGAGGATAGTACTAGAACAGAGAGAAAGTGAGGTAAGGCCAGAGAAGGTCCTGAGTCACTAGACGTTCCTGGCCTGGAATTGGCTACCATAAGGATTGTGAGTTTGTAAGTAAAGTGGAAAGGCAAGCGGTGACTGGCTACGATTTGGCTACATGCTTACGGATTGCCATGGCTGCCCTGTAGAGGCCATGAGTGGAGGCAGAAAGATGTAGCAGCAGGCAGACACAGGGATCCAGAAGAAGTCAGATGTTAGCACAAGGTGCGGAAGTCGCTACGGAGACCGCACTCCAGACATTCATCCTTGCTGTCTGGGCTCACCCTCATTCAGACCTTATCCAGTGTGCAATAAGCTATGACAATAGCCTCTGCATCCTTTTCTCATTTAAATTAATGTTTTTCATAAAGTATATTCTGGTCACAGTTCCTGCTCCCCTCCCCACGCTTCTCTCCCAGATCCTTTCTACCATCACATCCATCTAACCACATAGATTCTTTCCCTTTAGAAAACAAACAAACAAACCAGAATAAAACAAAACAAGCAGACAAACAGGAACAAATGAAAAAGCATGAAAAACACATACACACACACACATAACAAACTTAAAAACACAAAATTGGATAAACAAAAGATAAGTAGGTTTAAAAAATGCTCAAACACAAAACATCTCTAAAACCACCACTGAGTCCATTTTGTGCTGGCCATCTACTGCTGGGCAAGGGGCGTGCCTAAGTGTGGTTTGTCTACCCAGAGAGATTATATTGGAGAAATCTCTTTTGCAAGCAGTTGTCAATTGGAGATAGCTTCTGGGTTAGAGGTGGGAATTTGTGTTCGGTTCTCCATTCAGAACTGGGACCCAATATGGCTTGGACCTGTGCAGGCCCTGGGCATGCTGCCACAGTCTCTGTGAGTTCATATGTGCATCAGTCCTGCTGGATCTGGAAGGCACTATTTAATTAATTTCTTCCATCCCCATTGCCTCCTCTTCCACATAGTTCCTTTGAACCCTGATGGGAGGGATTTGATGAAGACATCCTATTTAGGACTAAGCGTTCCAAGGTCTATGACTCTCTGCATTACCCAGTACATTTGTGGGACTCTGTATTAGTTCCCACACTAAAATCAGGAACAAGACAGGGATGCCCACTCCATCCAGACCTATTTCATATAGTACTTGACGCCTCTGCATTCTAATCCTTCTACATTTAATCCTACATCAAATTAACTGTAAATACCATGGCCCAGTAACATACAAAACTATAGCTGCGACCTCACTGCTGGCTATCTGTGGACTCTAGACTATTTAGTGTCTGCTTAATTACACATCACTGTGTTTGGCTAGTTTTTAACTGTTCACCTTGACACAACCTGTATCTCTTAGTAAGAGAGTATTAATGCTAAATTATTTAGATCAGGTTGGTCTATGGGGTTGTTTTGATTGTTGATTGATGTAGGGAGACCCAGATCATTGTAGGTGATACCATTTCTTAGGCAGGGGGTCCTGAACAGTTTAAGAGAAGAGAAAGACAGCTGATCGCAAATAAGCAAACAAGAAGACTTGCAGGCATGTCCCTTAACTGTCGATATGAGTACTGGTTTGAGTTCCTACCTTGATTTCTTCTCAGGAATGGGCTGGAACCTAAACTTGTAAGCTAGATGAAGCCTTTTCTCCCTGGAAGTGCCTTTTGTTCTGATAGTCTTTGTCAGGATATTTTTACATAGCAATGGCTCCATGGCACAAATATAATGATTCCCACGATTTGCACATCCCAGAGAGAAGTTGTAGAGTGAGCCTTTTCTTTAAGTGAAAAGGTGAAAGTTCTTGACTTAATAAGGACGGAAAGAAAAATGATGTAATGAGCTTGTTATGATCTATGGTGTCAGAATGAATCTTCTAGTCATGAACCGGTAAAGAGGGAGAAAGTAGTATCTGCTAGTTTTGCTGCGCATGTCAATGACACCTCCCCCTCCCCCTAGGAAGTCACCAATATTGTGTCTGTGAGCACCCCCACACTTGACTGAGATAGTACTGTGTTTATCCCCAACCTATGAAGGGCAATGAATCCTCTGACTGAGAGCTTGCCCGTGCTCACTACTGAGGCGTTTGAAAATAGGACTGGCTGCTCAGATTGAATAAGGTTCTTGGGGTTTCTGGTCTTGACACACAGAACTGGGGAGGTGGGGGGAAGAACATAAATAAATCCTAGGAAGCTCATATCAAGCTTTTGCTTGGGCTACGCTATTTAAATATAAAAAGAGATTTGCCCTCAGCTTGAAATCTAAGCCTGTAAAGCCAGACCCACTGCTTACCTTTAAGATCAGTGAAAACAATAATGCTATTTTCATTTGAAATAAAGCGAAAATACAGAAAGGGGCCTGACCTCCTGAAAATTGTTCCAGACTCACTGCAAAATCATGCATGGCCACGTTTTCCCAAAACTTAACCTGAACCGGCATCTCCAATACTCAAAGTCACAAGAACGCTCTTATTCACTCTTAAATGTGGATGGGATGAAAAAGAATTAGTGAGGAGATTGGATCTAGAGGGAAAATAAAAACTCGTGGGTTTGCTCTTCCCTTTGTGAAGCCAGTCTGTAGCTGTGTGAAGATGCCCTGGCTGGTCCATCCTGCCCCCCTGAAGCTGCCGGAGGCTAGATTGGAGAAGATAGGGCCCATGATTCTGCATCTCCTAGAAAACTATATTTTCTTTCTTAAAATTTTTATTTCTCTCCTTGTCTTAAATTCGGCTGGTACCTTCAGTTTGGGGTTAAAAGAGTGACTCTGGGATTGAGTCCCATGAAGGAAACCATGAAAGCTGCAGCGCACAACCTTTGCAAGACGTGTTATCAGTGTACAATGGTCTTCGCTTCCCCCTGAGGCTGCCAGGATGTCAATGCACCTGCCATCTCCTCCATACTTGTTCAACATTCTCCTGACAGTGGCCTTCGCTCTGGGGTTCTAGGAGGAAACGGGAACTCATTTCTCAAAAGACACACATGACTCTCTGTAAAAACAAAAGAAATTCCTTTTGCTCTTCCTGTCCTTACTAGCATAAGTACCTTCAACCCGGGTTAGCAGTGGGCTCTCTTCAAATGGGGACAAGGTAGACATGGATGTGACATAGATTAGGGAAGGTGGCCAGCAATCAGCTGCTAGTGCTGTTTGCTTATTTCTTTCGACAGGGTTTCACTGTGTAGCTGAGAGTGACCTTGCATTTCAGATTCCTTAGCTTCTATCTTCCAACTTCTTGGATTATAGGCATACACACCACATCAGGCAAAGGATTCTAAAGCAATGTATTACAAATACCAACTAGGCATTTTCAATTTTCGTTGGCAAACTTGCTGTGTCTCTGACGGTCTTCATCTTCATTCTCTGCTCCCTGCGGGGGAGGCAATCTGGGATCCAGAGGCCAGAGAGCTCTCTCTCAGTCTTGCCCACTGCTGTTTGGGGTAGGGGTGAGACTCTAGTGAAACACTAGTGAAATGTCCTTTCCCTGGTCAGGAAATCCTGACCAAATCCGTGAAGTCCCCCAAAAGCCAACAAAGAGACCAAGTCTGGTTTGTAAAAGCAAAGAGCCTTTATTTTATGCAAGTTTGCAAACTCGGTCTCTCTGCATGTCCAACGTATTGGAATAAATGGTGATCCCCAAGCTCAGTTAGAGTTGGGGTTTTATAGTAGTAAAGGTGGGGGTGAGGGGTTTCTGAAGTTCAGGACCCCTGATTGACTGACATTTGTCTAGGGGTGTCCTGGTGAGTGTGAGGGTGATCCTATCTACAGCAGTTGGAACATTAGGCATTTCCTTTGGATGGTCTGCTTTTGGGTGGTGCTCAGGTAATCTTAGTTTATGGTCCTTCCTGCAACCAGGTATTGCATCAGGGTAAACTACTGAGACTCAGGCCTCCATTAAACTTATGGATGTCTGAGTCCTACTCTGGCAGGTGTTAATGATTGGAAGAAAAGAATTTCCTTTGGGTGATCTGTTCATATTTAGCTTATCATGGCTGACTCCTACCGTCAGTAGAGTCTGATAAGATGTAAAGTGGAGCAGAAGATTCCCAAACGAGCACAAAGCAAGGGGAAGCCCCGTTTTCCCACATCTACACATGACAAAGCACTTGATATCCAACCCCTCTGACAGCAATTAACCCAAGTTCATATGAAGCACACAATGCAATCCAAGGAGAAGTTAAGCATAAAGAAATGATAGGGGCTACATGATGGGCTTGGGCAGGAACGTACTTGCTTTGGAAGCATGGAAACCTCAGTGTGAGTCCCAGCACCCACCTTAAAAAGCTGTGCATTGCGGTGCACACTTGTAATCCCAGCAGGAGAGAGGCAGAGGCAGAAGGATTCCTGGAGTACACTGGCCAGCCAGTCTAGCCTAATCAGTGGGTTCCAGGCCAATAAGAGGCCTGTCTTGTAGGAGGTGATGGTACCTGAAGGTGAGACCTAAAGTTATCGGGTTATTGGCTGGCTTCCTGCCCTGTAGCTGCATGCCACACTCCACCTCCTCTTGATCTCTTTGGCACCATTTCTTCCTTTTAGCTACAACAATTTCATTCTGGCCTTAGACTTTTGGCCTTTGTTGTCTCATCCACATAATCTATGGCTATCAGCATTTAGGAGGGGTCATTGAGGGCCCCCTCTAACCTGTCTTCATCCTAGAAAAACTATCTGTGTTTGCCTACCCACCAACACCCTCAGCCATTCTGTCACCTCTTTTTGTTTTTAGTTCGAATCACTCTGCAAAGGGACAGCAGGGCAAATGACTGGCTTCTCTCTTTTGAGTCATTCCCAGTAAAATGTGAGCTTCTTGAAGGCAGCGTTTCTAAATATCCAGAACAACATAGGCTTACAGTGAAGAATCCATGAATGGATGGGAAGGGAGAGGTGCCACCCGGCCATGTGCCTAGCTGATGTTCAATTTTAAATGTGGTAAATACTGAGAGAGAGTAGATCAGCAGTGGACCCACCAGGGTGATGGTGACTATCAGCCCCTGCAGGGGGACGGTCTGGAGCTCAGCAATGGAACTGGACATAGGGCGTTTGGACAAAACACTCACACTGGTGTGAACCTCCCCAGGGGTGAAACAGCTGGAAGCTGTTCTTGCACTGTTGATTCTCCAGGAACAAAGAGCAGCAGGGAAACCATTACCTGAACCCCAAAGCCCTGGGAGTGGGAGTTTAGGGAAGACAAACTGGCCTGATACAGCAGAAGCAGGAACCGGGTGTGGGGCAGGGGTAGGACTGTGCTCCCCAGGCTCCTCGCTGAACCCAAGAGGATGGGAGCTGGGAGGTGATTTCCTGCTGATCTAATTCTGCTTCTGGGAGCGAAGGTGGGTAGAGCTCTGAGAAATGGAAGGGATATTGAGTCTGGATGAGTTTACTAGCACCAAAAGGCCACAGAGAGCCGAGAAGGAGCCTTCACCAAGTGATGCTAAACAGAAGTGAGATGTCGGTGCTCCTTCACTTACAGTGTGGTCATATACCCATATAGCCCATCGGAAGTTAAAAATACTAACTTGGAAACTGTACCTGGGGATGGGGAGATGGCCCAGTGGATAAGGTACTTGCTTTGCAAGCACTGAGGACCCGAGTTAAAGCATCAGGATTTACATTAAAAAGCCAGGTGTTGCATCCACTTGCTCGTAAGGCCAGCATTCACGAGGCAGTTGGGACTCCCTGGCTGGCCAGCCAAGCTTAGCCTACTCCAAAGCTCCAGGTCAACGAGAGAGACTCTGTCTCAAACAATAAAGTAGAATGACAACTAAGACCGACCTTCTGCCTGCACATATAAACATGCACACAAATGCGTTCTAATGAACTTACACCCACATGCACACACATGGACATACACATGTGCATATACACAATGCATTCACTGTATCTAACTTACTGAGCACTGGAGATCAGCCTAACCGGCTATAAATACATTCAGTCAGAACACACATGTGGCCTACTGCTGAGACAAATCATCCCCACACAGCCCACAAAGTACAGAACATCTCCTGTAATTCATTGAATGCTGTATAGAGAACGAGAAAATAGAACGGTTATTCCGTACTGTCGGCCAGAGAAAAGATTAAAATTCAGAGTCTGACTTTGACTTAATGCACATGGCTTTCAAGTCATTGCAACGTGAAGAAATTCTGGTAGACCCAGCATAAGCTGGACCGTCCACATTTCCGCTCTGCATACAGATTTATAAAGTCATCTTGTTTGCCATCACCTCCTCTGGCCCCTTTGACGCCTCCACCCTTCCTTTCTGTTCCCACCACAGTGTGTCTCTGCCCTTTGCTTGTCAGACACGGGACACAGCATGGTGGCTGCAATCTGTGGCATCGTCCTTTATCTGTAAGTACTGCCGCAGGTCGTGGTGCAGAATAAACCAGAGGCATAAAAAGGATGGGTGTTGTGAAGTTCTCACTGAGCTGGGAAGCGGCAGGAGACAGCAAAACACGAGATTTGAATTTCATGCCCTCCCTCACTGAGGCAGCAAGTTTGAAACTGCAGAATTCCTAAAATGTGTACCTTGGACTTGACAAAACTTGTGCTCGGGGTCCTGTGGAGGACTGGTCTGCTCCATTGTTTGTGTTTCCCCACGGACCTGGCATCTGCATTTTCAGCACACTGGGAAGCACAGTGTGGATGGATACAGTCCAAAGATTCACTTGAGTTTTTGGGGGTTTTTTGTTTGTTTTTTCTGTGTCTGTTGCATAAGACTAATTATGTGTCTTGTCCCAGACTTCATGTCACAGAAAGTACTGAAGATTATCTACAAAAATCTATAAATAGAGGAAGCACACAGAATCTTTCTCTTTGTGTGACAAAAGGTTAGGAAGTGGATGGAGAAAAGGAAATGCCAAGTCTTTCTGAGGCAAACATGTACAGGGGCAGCCATCCCATATCTCAGGAAGAGTTAAATATCCCAGCCTTCAGGACCTGTGCTCCAGTGTCAGGCAAGCCTGGCCGGCATAGTGCTGGGCACCCATGGTTGTCATTTGCTGCTGGGTCTTCCATCACCACTGAGGAGACGCTGACTTCCCATCAATGGCATTCCTGTGTTCTGCTCATCACATCATTGAAGTCAATTGGCAGCGCAGAGCTCTGGGAGGAATTTTGCCTCCTGGCCAATGCCTAAGTAGTCACAGACCACTCAGTTGTGCTTGGTAATCTGGACTTCTTACTACAGTCACCTGCTTGCTTGGAAAACAGCCCTACAGGGACAAGGAGATGGTCAGCCAGGCAAAGGGCTTGCCTTGAAAGCCTGAGGACATCAACTGGTTCCCTAGAATCTACGTCAAAAGAGCTAGTTGTTGTGGCACACTTGGAACCCCACAACTGGAGACAGAGATCCAGCCAATCACTGGGGTTTGCTAGCCAGACAGCTTAATCTAATCAGTGATTCCTAGTTCCCGGCGAGAGATCCTGTTAGAGCAAAGCAAGATACATGGCTCCTGAACAACATCTGAGATCCATCTCTAGCCTCCATATGTACACATGCAGACACACATACATCCACACACCACATACAGAGCACACACACACATCATACATCCATACACAACACATATACCACATACACCGCATACACATACATACATCACGTACACACATACAACACAAATGCACATACACACATATGCACACATGTATACATAGCCCTGGAGAAGAAGGTGTTATACCAGACCCTGGCCAAGTACTGGGCCCTGCTAAGAGCTTCCTAGGGATAGATCAAAGCAAATAGGAATCAGCAAGAGTCTAGGGTTCTAAGACTGGGCGTGGGGGGGCTAAGAAGAGAGATGGGAATAAAATGAGAATTTACATTATTCACTCATGATCATTCTGATAGGCACATATAGAACAGAACTTTGGTTAAAGCTGGTTTTATTTGACTCCATTTCATTTTCTTCCTTTGTCACAGGCTTGCTTACTCTTTCTAAATCCCCCTTCCCTAAATATGGCTGACCTCCATGCCATGTTAACTCTAATAGTATGAATTTTTCCCCGTCTCTTCTTCTCATTCTCCTCCTCTGGGTAGATGCCAAGATTACAGTTTGCCCACCTTGAGGTTTTTCTTTTAAACCCTAATAATGCTGTCCTGGAGCGTCCATGTGAATGTGTTCTTAAATTCCTTTATTAATGAGAGTAAGAACCCCAAAAAGGAATGCTTATTTCCCCTCTGTCACTAGCACAGCACATTAACAAAGGTGTCAAAGGGCTGACTTAAGAATACAATTCAGAACTTGACCCGTGGCATTATCCTTAAGACAAAAAGTGGGAAACATGTCAGGATGGGTACCATGGCCCATTGTTGGTACCTAGCCAAGGCGACTGCGGGTAGAGGATGCAGCCGCTGGCATACGCTGTTGATGGGGGAAGAGCCACTAGCCAATCACATCAAGTTGGGGTGTGGCTACTGGGACCCCAGGTAGAAAATCGAGAGAACTCAGGCACGAGTTCTCTCCATGCGGTGTCCGCCAGCGGGATCGGATCGCGACTTTGGTAGACTGAGTTCCCCCTTTTTCCTTTCATTAAAAATACCTGTTTCTATTGAGCTAGCTTGGTTATTGATTTGTGCCGACTTGATAATTCGTCATCACGCTGTGTGTGCAGCATGAGTGAAGCCAGGTGGAGCCGCTGAGGAGGAACCCAAATGTGAGAGTCAGAGCCTGTCTGTGCCACGATGGTGGTATCTTCACTCATCACTGATGGCCTCTGCATATACTTTAACTTTTTAAATGTTGCATTATTCACTGCCAGGCTCAGTGCTTCCTTAAACTGAGTGCCAGATGCTAGTCGCGCCCTAAGGTGGACCGCCCATCCTGTCCCAGGACAGCCCTGATGCTTCATGTGCAAAGCAACTTCATGCCACCCAACCTTTGCTCTACGACCTTCTGTCCCGGACCCTGCTGCCTGTCCTGAGGGCCTCACACTATCTCAAGACTCTCAGCAAAACAGCTTTAAGTAACACCTGAGTCCCTTCAATTTACTTTTTTTTCTTTTTCCTTATTTCTTTCCTCCCAACCCTACTGTGCATTTTATATATATATATATAAAAAAAAACCCAAAACCCTAGAATCAGAAGACTGTGAGCTCTCCAATAGAAAATCAGCCTAAATTGTGTCATTACCCTGAGGAACCCGAAGAGCGAATTGAAAGGAACCGAAAAGCAAACTGAAAGGAATGCATAAAATTCACATCACCTGCAAATGAGTTGTCTTAATGCAGTTCTTGCCAAGAGCTGCCCGCAGAGGGGCTTTTTCCACGTGTAAAGTGCAGCTGCCTTTCGCCAAGCAGCGGCCAGGACTATTTAGTAAAGTGTGGAAGCCTCACCAAGCCCAAGCATTAGCAAGTTGCCTGAATCCTGGTCCCGCCAACTCTCCTCCCACCGCACCAACCTTAAACGATGCTGTTAAGTAATTCAGTTTGAAGAACTCTTACAGAGATCAATTTTACTAATGTGCACACGGCATAAAGGAGGCTGGGCTACTGTCCAGAGAGGAACCTCGTGCTTTTTCTTTTTAAATCAGAGAACAAGAGCAAGAATTACACTAATCAGGCCGACACAGTGGCCTGGGAATGACTTCCCTGGGAATTAACATTGCCTGACTTTGCACTTTGTGAGAGGTTACAACAATTTACGTTGTGTGGTCTGCATGGTAATTAGCAGGGCTGCACAGCCCCAACCTGGACACTTGTTGGGACTTCAATGCAGACATCAAAGTCCCTGCATTTCTGATGACAGTTCTAAGAATTGGCAGTAACTGTTGCGCTGCTCTCTCTCTCCCCACCACCCATATATTTTTAAATTAGTTTTGAGAGTGCTTTTGAGTCATCTACTGACCAACTGGTGTAGCTCTTTCCCCAAATGTGAAGTTACCCAATGGGCCCTGCAACTTAGCAACTGCTCCACAAAGCAGGCATCTAGACAGCTGAAAGATAAACCTGGGCTTTATGTAGCGGCTTTTTCAAAGCATGCGTTGCTAACAGAAGTCAAGGATTGATGAATGGCAAACCACTTAGAAAGGAAATATGTAAGAAGGTAGGGGGCTGGGCTGCTTTAGGTTTGGGGACTCATTCTGGACAAATTATAAAGTGACAATCTTCACCTCTTTGGGCTAGTTTATTGATGACACCTTATTGCAGTGTTCCTCCCCCCATGAGGTGTGTCAGAGCTGAAGATGTCCCCGGGGCTTCTTCAATTAAGGGCACTGATCTCATTCATAAAGGCTAATCACCTCCCAAAGGCCCCGGGAACGTAAGAGGGAATTTCAACCTAGTGATGCCAGGGAGGAAGCCCACTCAGAGCTCAAGCATGCTAAGCCCAACCTGGTCTCAAAATAGTGAGCAATCAAACAAAGGCCCGTGGCTGCTGTTTGCATATGAAACCTATTCTCTTAAAAACTTTGATTTTCCAGCAACAGAGTTCCCTGTCTACACGGTTCTGACTCAGACCTTCCCAGTGTAATTCTGGCTATGTATTAAGGACATATTCTGCCATGGCGAAGTAGGACAGGAGAGAGGAATTAGCTGACCTGCGCTGCTTCTTAGCACTTAAGAGACAGGGCCTCCACAGGGCACACAGAGCCTGCTTGGGGTGACCCTGCTTTGCTGCAGCTGACTTGACACAGGCTTCAAGGAAGAAAAACTAAAAGGGCTGAAGAGAGCATATCCTGGCCTTGGCTGACTGGCAGACACCATGCCAGACACTTTCCAGACCTTGGTCCCAAATCTGGGTCTGTTTGCCTTTCTGATTCCAAAGGATCCTATTCACTGCAAAGGACCACACTATGTCCTGTTTTAATTATTCTTTGTACCAGTTTGGTTACAAACGGACAGAATCTCAATTCAAACCAGTTTGGGGCAGGGGTAGGATTTGTCAGTTGTGAGGCCCTGAAGTGAGAGGCAAGAGAGAGCAAGAGAGACCCAGGCAGCCAGTGCTGGTATCTGGAGCCTAGAGAGAGCTTGCTCCAAGGCTCCTGGAAATACCTCTGTTCGGTGGTATTTTTGCTTGACTCTTCTCTAATATTCACTGCTTTTCTTCACACTCACGAGAAAAATAGCCCTTCCCGGACGTTGGCATCCAGCCTACAGCTTCTACTTCACTAACCAGGGATAAACAAAACTCCTAGACAGGTGGCTTTATCTAGATCACGTGTCCAATGGGAGAGATCGTGGATACAGAGTGCCAATGGTTGCCATGGGAGGTGGACATTGTCTTCGTGGACAGGAGACCCCTCAAAATTCCTTACAGCTATCCACAAAATATTGCTTTCTTTAGTGAATACCTACTTCCATTTCTAGACTGGAATAAGCCTTTAGTGAGCAGTACTCAGCATGAAGGGTAAAAAGAAAATAGAAGGAAAAAGAGAAGTAGACAAGCCCGGCTGGTTCAGGATGCCAGTCCACAGTAGTGTCTCTGCCCCCTGGTATGCTCACTACCTGCACATATGCACTAAGAGCCCGGAGAAGGGAGAGTCCAGGTGATTTAGAAGTGAAGATGCCTCTGACCACACAATGTGGCCCTCCTGTCACCTCTTCTCCTAGTGACATTTTCCTTCTCAGCAGCTAGTATGAGAAGCCATCCCCCTGGGGAGAGATCTTCCTTGTCATTTGAACACGCTGATAAACCCACTCAGGAACTCAGGTCAGCAGAGTCTTGGGATTACAGAGGCAAACAGGGCTTCTCTGCATGAGATACAGACAGCGGGGGGGGGGAGTGCAAAGAGGGAGGCAGCAGGGAGAGGAAAAGGAGACTTCAAGTCAAGGACAAACCCAAAGATCCTGGAAAGAAGAGAGACAGGCAACTAAAGGTGTGGCACCCCCTGGGATAGGCTCTGGGAAGCTCCCCACCGCAGCACCTTTAGACTGAGCAATCCCCATTCACTAACTGGAAGGCTTTTTCTCAAGGAGCCTGAGACAGTACTAGACTTTACCTCGGGGTCAGAGTAGACCTGGTCCCGTGAGCAAAAGCAGCAATATCTGGCTTGGGTCCCCAATACACTGATGTGGCAATGACCCACATGCCATCCCACTGTCTGTACCCACAGGGGGCCAGGCAGTACATCGCAGCAGGTGTTTCAGGTGAGGACAGCTGGCCTGGACTTCCTCTGATCCACATGGGAGCAAGGCAAAGATTTTACAGCTCTTCTGCCTGTGGAGTCTTGCCCTTGCAGAAAGATCCCAAGATTCTGGGAGCATGCTGGCACTGTGCCCTGGCATGTTCCGCCCTCTCTCTTCCTCCTCTGCCCTAAGCTCCCACTCACTTCTGTTCTCTCTTCCCCTCTCTCTCTCCATAGTCCAAGACACTATGTTATAACCCCTTGGGTATATTTTCTGGCAAACCTCTGTATCCTTCAATGTTCCCCTTTCTAGAGCCATGTCTCCTTGATGTGACCATGGTTTTCTAGCTTTATTGCAATCATCACTCCAACCATGTTGGGTTAGAATTTTCTTGCCACTTATCTGTCTGTTTCTCTTAGTAGACTCTAAGTTCACTGAAGGCAAGGACCACTGTTTTGGCCACTTCCCCATCCCAGGACCATGGAGGCTCCAAAACGTTCATTGAGTAAGTGACTGTGTTACACTAGTGCTCTAAGAACCACCACAGCCTCATCACTGAAGATGGGCCCTCCCCTGGTGTGGGAAGTCCTTCTGTCTTCGTGTTGCTTTTATTGGTTAATGAATAAAGAAGCTGCTTTCCCCAATGGCTTAACAGAACACAGCCAGGCTGGAAGAGATATACACAGAGAGAGAGTAGGCAGAGTCAGGAGAGACGCCATGGAGCTGCCAGAGGGGAAAGATGCTCGCTGCTAGCTGGAACCTTGCTGGTAGGCCATGAGCCTCATGGTAAAATATAAAATAATAGAAAATGGGTTAATTTAAGAGATAAGAGTGAGCTACAAATATGCATAAGCCAATAGGCCAAGCAGTATTTCTGTGTGGTTATTTCAGGTCTGGGCAGCCAGAAACAAACAAGCAGCCTCCTACAAAACTCCTCCTCCTTTGCCCTGAGCCCTCCATTGGCCCCTAACAATGGCAGATGGGGTTTGTAGTCGGGACTGTGTCGTCACCAAGCAATTCTTACAGAACAATATTTTGCAGCATTCTGTGTAGTAGAACAACTGCCTTTAGAGTCCAAAGACCCCACCCTGGGCAAGCAACACTGGAAAATGAAGCCCAGAGACAACTGCTTCAAAGAAAGGATAGGTACAATGTCCAGGGAGAGGTGGGAAGCAAGGAGTTTCTGAATAGGTGACAGCATTAGGAAAGGGAGACAGGCAGCGTTGGGAACAGAGGTTCCTCAAGCTCCTTGAAAAACACCACTGGATCTGGGCAGGCAATTCACAAAGGAAAAAGAGAAGCAAAAGCTGCGAAAGGACTTGGCCCCAGTCAGCTTCCCATCATTGTTGTTTGGAACCTCCAGCTGGGCCTCTTCTAAACCCTGTCCTCAGGGTGCCAAACGGCAGCCCCTCCCATGGAGTTGCCTTATTTCAGACTCTGTCCCTGAGAAAGCCCATCATCAGGGGCTCCTCCCCCAGAGATGCCTGAGACCACACTTACCAGCTATTTAAATCCCAGCCTGTAGATCTGCCTCATGTGCCCTCATGCCCTGCCTTCCTGAGGGCCACCTGGGAGTGATCTGCTTTGCCTTGTCCTGTTTACTAAATCTGGATTTATTAATTTGGTCTGATTTGGTTTATGGCATCAGTGGCGGAGGAATTCAGCAAACAGGAATCCAATACTTAACTATAACCAAATGCCTGAGACAATGAATTCAAGAAGAAGAAGGAGATAAAGAAGGGCTTTATTATGGCTCACAATACTAAAGGTCCTAGTCTATGATAAACTGTTTGGGGACAGGTGATAAGATACCACATCATATCAGAACATGGTGATCAAAATTACACACTTTGTGGTCAGGAAATGCAGTGGAATGAGAAGGGTCTGAGGTCTCACTACCCTCTTCAAAGGTGCCTCCCTGATAACCTAAAGACATTCTTCCAGGTCTTGGCCTCTGGAGGATCTACTACCTTGAAAAATACCAGTAGTATACAACCATAGCTCAAGACAACAGAACATATTGACCTTTGGGAGACTTAAAGATCTAAACAACTGTGAGCTGCAATATAAAAGTCTGAGCTTAAGTTAAGGTTCAGACCTTGACTTCTAAGTCATAAGGAGCCCTTGGAAGCTTTTCCTCAAAGTAAAATTTGAAGATGATCAACCGCAATGTTAAGGAAGTGTTGGAAGAGGAGACTGATGCAGGGGAGTTGTCTAGACTCCAGAGTTCCCAGGCCGGGGTCAGAACAGGGCCAGTATTCATAATGTGTGTATTCATGATGGATGTGGTACCCATCCTGGAGGTGCTGAGGGGTGAAGGAGAGAGGGCATCATCATTAAACAAGTAGGATTGAGGTGGAGAAGCAGGGCCACGTTCAAGGGCAGATGGTCGAAAAAGGGCAGTTTAGCTTTACTAGAAACATGTTAATTTTCACAGGAAAACTATATTCATGCAGTATTTGAGTGGTTGCAAAACAAGTTTCACAGGAAAAAGCAAAAAAGGGAATGAAATAGAAAAAAGAAAAAATGGAACAGAGAAGAAAGAGGGAGGGAAGGAATAAAATTTCAAAATTATCATTCAGAGAACTAATGGGAGGAACATTCAGTGGCAGCCTGGGTGCCACAAACTCCTACAGGCACTAAAATGTAATGGTGCCAAAGACAGAAAAACATCCATTCCTTGAGAATTTATATTTAATGGAGGAGCCAGATAATTAACAAATTGGCAAATAATATAAAACAAAGAGCTAACAGTATAAAGTAGAGACTATTCCAGTCGTTTATTGTTTCATTAAAATTAACCAAACAACAATAGCTTCCAATAACAAGAATGTCTTGCTTCCTTTGGAAGACACAGGAAGGCAAGGCTCAGTGGGAACAGCTCTTCTCTGCTCCTCTCACTCCTTGCGGCATCTTGAAGGAGAGACCCTGGGACCACCTCATGCTGTATAGCTATTTCCTTTGAATTGAAATATCCCCTCCTGGGGAGAAGAGAAATGCATAAGACTCAGGAAGAAGCATGCACAACCTGGGATGCCAAGGAAACGTAGAAGGCCTAGGAAGTACTTGGAAATTAGGGTTCACAAGGCCCCACCCCAAGGCTATATAAGCAGCAACAATAGCTGGGGAGAAGAGACTCTGAGCAGAGAGCTGTCTGTAAGTTGTGCAGAGAGCTTGCTCTAAGGATGCAGCTTTCATGAGCCATCTACCACGCTTACGCTGGGTGGGTTTTTCAGTGATGCAGCTGCCTTTGATTGACTCTTGCTCCTGGAAGTAAGCCCTCCTCCACACTCCTGGAAGCAACCCCAACAAGCTCATCAGTCTACTAGCCGGACTTAGGCAGAACCGTGTTTGATCTGTCATTGGTGCCCTACCTGATGTGAACAGACATCATTTGGGGCTGCTGGGGAAAGATCACATGACACCTCACCTTTCAGTTTGTGTTCTCAGGTCTGGAGCTGGTCTGTTGTCTTGAAGCATGCACCTGTGTGGGGGTGGCTGGCTGAAACAATGCCAATATGGTAGCTATGTTCTTGGAGCAAGATTCTTAAAGTGTGTATGAGAGAGAGACAGAGACAGAGAGGCTGATATATAAGTACTGTGTGGCTGCTTCTATATCAAGACTTTACTTTGAGGACTTGGCACAGGAAGCAGTAGGAGCTGGCAAGTCTGGAATCCACAGTTTAGGCGTAAGTCAAAATATTGGGAGCACTGGAGTGTTCTAAGCAAGGATGGTCTGATCTGACCTATATCATCACGTCAAGATGGCACTGCACAGGGGACAGATATGAAGATCCCCACACCAGGACTGGCCTGTGGAGCTCACCTTCGGAAAATCAGATTGGAAAGAAAACTACAATCCTCCAAAATAACAGGCATCAGGAATTCAGGCTCCGGGCAGCTGACTTCAGCTGCATTTTCAAGACGTCACTTAGAGGCCAGAAAGTTTCATCAGGGGATTGAGAAGAGAAAGCATAAGATATTCCAGGGATGGCTCTCCAGGATTGCCCATCCCTGGCCACAGAGGATGGTTCAAGTAGGTGAGGCAAGGAAAAGACAGCAGTCTGAGGAGAACACGCCTCTACTCCCTGCCTCCTGAAAAGGTTGCCCGTGTGATGAGGTGGTAAAGGCTGTCCCAGCACCAGTGGAGAGGCGAGCAGCATGCACGCATGCATTACTTATGAGACTCTACAGAAATGTAAATGGGGGTGAATTCATTGGTTCCCTTGGTCTTAAATGGAATCATAAAGAATTCATCTGGTCCAGCCAGGGCCTTTCAGATCTGGAGCTCAGAGAGAAATATGTGGCATGCTAAGGTTACATTAATAAAAAATAAATAAATCCATGTCCAGGAAACGCATGCTTGTACACTATAAAACTGCCCATTCTGTAGATATTAATGTTTAATATGTTTGTAAAAAGCAGTCGGCTTTGCAGAGCACAGCAACAAAAGTGTCCAGCACCCCTCAGCACTTAACATCTCAGCATGGCTCCTGAGTGCCCTGATGGAGAACAGGCTGGTGAGAGGGAAAAAGGGAGCTCTGGGCAGGATGTCCAGTGGAGACAGGGCAGAAAGCTGCTGTGCCAAAAGGAAATGGGTTGCTCCCTTGATTGCTGCTCATCCTGAGAGTCAAGCCTATACTGACCCCCCCTTTCTACCACCTCGCTTTCTGAGAGGAACTAGGAGGAGATGGCCTTTTCAACTAGCGTGCAACCGCTGAACACCTGCTTTCAAAAGACCGTCAATCGAAATAACACCTATTTCGTGGAAAGGACTGATAAACACCTAAGAAAACAAAACTAGGGGTGTGACTGTTGCCATTGTTGTTTTTCACATCACTTCTATAGCTCTGGCTGCTTTCTAGAAGGTTTGCATGATGACAACAGTCTCTTCTCTAGGTGTATCCACAGCCAGTGTGCGCGGGTCATTGCGTAGGCTACACTCCTCAGGCTACGTCGTTTTCTTTTGGTCCTAACTCTGTGAGAAGGCTGTGCCTCCTCCAAGCTGATTTACAGCTGAGACACATTCCAGCACCCCTCAGATCTGCCAGCCAAACCTTACCGCATCATTACCTGGAGCGAAAGTGGAAAATGAAAAGGGACAGGTACAAAGCCCAGAACTGAGCACTCAGGAATGGCAGTGGGTACTTAACCCCAGCACCAGGCTGAGAACTGCTAAGGGGAATGAAACACCCACGGGAGATGGACTCTCTCGCTCTCTGCTCCCACGCTCTGGATTTCAGCAGGCCTGTTCTCATTTCTGCACACGCTTCGAGGCCCATTGGCAGGGTCCCCGAAGCTGTCGGCCAAGCTCCAGTGAGAACACGGCTTCGCAGCTTCTAAAGTTCCAGGAGAAATGTGCAACTGTGTTTCACCATGAGGCAGAGGCTGTGCCAGGCAAGCGTCTCCAGAGGGGAGCTTTGTATCTCTCCCCTGGAACTGTAAATTCAGTCGGATTCCCTCAAGGGCTCTGTTGCTAACTTGCGAATGTTCAACTTACTAATGTGATCTTATTTGGAAACAGGGTCTTTGCATACCTAATTAAGCGAGATGGAAACAACCTGGGCCAGAACGAACTGCAAATACCAGAATTGCTCAAAGACTTGAGTTCTACTCCCACATCCTCAAAACCAAAGGGATTGTGACAGCTATGAGAAGCCAGAAGAGCAAGAAAGGCTTCCCAGAGCCCCCATAGAAACTAGACGGATCGCTTTGACCACACCTTGTTTCTATAGGCTACAGAGAAACTGTCACTTCCGTCATATTTTGTTTCTAAGCAAAAGGACATGGTCATGTTTGCTTGTTTTAAGTCAGCCAATTTGTTACAGGAAAAAAGAAAAGAAACAATCAAAAGGCCTATTTCTTCACTTCTTCATACTCAGGGTTTAGTTTCTACATCCATTTCCCTGGGCCACTTCACTGCCAACAGTCTTCTGTATTCTTCAGTTCGACAGTCTTCCAGGCAACTGGACCATTCCAGAAAGTTGAACAATAGTTGTGTAGAGCCGACACTATCAATGCTTTACTAGAATGAACCTGTTTCATGTCTTCCTGTCTCTCAAGTAGATGGAGAGGAGGAGAGAGTGGGGGAGGCATAGATTGAGGGGAAAAGGAGGGACACGAGGAGATAGGGGAGAGAAATTTATCCAGGTAGGCTAAAACGACACTTGACCCTAACAATCGGAGCCCAGCTTTTAGAGACAAGTGGCATAGTTAGATGTCTATTGCTGTCTCGATCTGTAGCCTTCAGCACAGCTAACCTCTCAGTCTCCATTCTCTCGGCAGCAAAATCGTTCTTTGTATGAACTAAAGATCAGCATGCAAGGTTTCAAGTGCCTGCTTAATACCAGGTGATCCTTATTCACCCCTCCATCTTAACTATCCCCTCCACTTTATTATAGAGCAGATGAGCCCTAGGAGATGGCCAGCCTTGCGTTCTAGTAGCTCCCCCAAATGCCCACTCATCAGACCAATGCTAGCATCCTTATAGGATGGGGGATGAGGTCAAATGACCTCCTGCACAGAGATACCATAACAAAGTACCCAAAAGTGGTAGCTTCAAACAGTAGAAATGTGTTATTCAGCCTTACAATTTAAGAAATCTGAGATCAAATTGTGAGCAGGATGAGAAGGTTGGGAAAGGGAACCTGTCTCAGGCCTGTTCCCTGGCCTCTGGTGGTTTCTGACCCCGCCCCCTTGCCGTTCCTTGCCTTGTTGGCATGTCACCTTAACCTGCTCTTCCACCTCCCCCACAGTTTTCCCCCCATTTGTGTCTATCTCTGCGTCAGATCCTCACTCTCTACAGGAAGACATCTGCTGCACCTGGGCCACCTGGAATCATCTCATCACACCTGATCAGCTGGGAGGCTCTAGATCTCATTCTCAGGCACCGGTATTTCAAAGCCTACTGAATCCATCACATCTCCCATGATAGCCAGCAAATAAAAGAACCAGGACTTATACTATATTCTCTTATTCTCTACCTTGCTCCCCACAGCTGCCTCTGGTAGAACTGCTCTTTCAGGCATACAGGGAAAATTCAGTGTACACAACCCAGCCTCACAGAAACAGTTGGGAAGAGGGCAGGTCAGAATGGAGACATTGAATACAACCATTTCACAAAGGGGAATGCTGAGAACCAAAGAGGGGCAAGGTTACACTGTCAGGTAGACAGGTCAGGGCTCCAACTTAGGTATCAGATGCTCCTCTGGATCTTCTATTCTCCATAGAAAAATCCCCCAACAGCCCCTCCAGCTGGAAGCTGCTAGCTCCCTCATTTAGACTGTCTGTGAATGAGGAGACTCAGACATTTTTTTTTAAAACATGAATCTGCATAAAAGGCTCATCCTGTTGTTCAAAAAACACTGGTGTAAGCAGTGTCTATCTTAAGCCAGATGAAGAGACTATTATGATAATTTTCATGATCATTATTATTTGAATCTTCAACTCCAAATTTCCAGAAAGTCCAGAATGCTGCTTTCCTTCCATGTCCAGCTTCAAGAAAACAAGCATAGAAAACAGGCCAAAAAAATTGAATCACAGTTTCAACTAAATACATATTTAATTTCTCATGTATTTTTTATATTTTGTTTTGTGCATGACTGTTTACCTAGTTAATGGTGAAGTGGAATCTATTGTCACCAAGTGACTGTAGATAGTTTCTGTTGTTGTTGTTCAGTCTTGAAGTGCCCCCTAGTGAAATGTCTCTGTATTTAAGAAGCTGAGAAATAAGCTGGAAATTGGATTTACACATAGCTGAAGACATTTTTAGAAAGAAATGGGAGGAAGTGGAGATGGAGGAAGACGGCTCTTGTGTTTCAAGGTGATTTGAACACGGCTAACATAAACCCTCCTCTTGGGGCCCTTCTGCATGCACACTCACATAGATTGCCTTGCAGACGTATTCCCAACACAGGATAGTCTACCCACAGAGCACACACGAGAAATCCTGCAAGCCGGTTTCACAAGGCAGAGAGAAGCCGCTGAGCCGCACTGCTGAACCACAGGAAGCCAGGCGTTTGATAAGCAGCATAAAATTTGCCAACACTAGGTTTGTACATGAGCCTACTTAGTGAACATCTCTCTAAGAGGTGAAATTTGAGTCTCTGGTCATTGTAAGTCGTGTAAATGGATCTGGAAAACAGCATTAATGCTGGACATTATAGTGGGGAAGGAGGCTGACTGAGAGCCCTCTCTGATTATCAATCAATGATGCCATGAAGCTAAAACTGCCCTGGTTTTCTTTTTTACTTTTAAAATAAAAACTCTAGCTTTTGACAAAGCAAAACCCACAGGAAGTAGTTTTGAAGCACAGTTCTTTGATTAGTAGCTTCATCTGGTGGGCAGTGTGCAGACCTACTTACACATCAAAACTACTTCAAGAACTTTCTAAAAGAACACATTCCCTGCCTCCCCTCTCAGAGCTTCCTGTGAAGTTGGTCTGAGGTACCACAGGCATCTTTATTCTGTCAAAAGTTCCAATCAAGAAACTTGAGGTCCAGCTAGGTGGAAAGACCCACCAAAAGGATGCCCCCTGGCCAGACTCCAGGATCTCACCAAGTCGGGCTGCACTGCGGCTTGCTCTCCATGAAGTCCTCTTATAGGCTGGAGGTCAGAAGCCACTGACATGAATATAGGAAGGACAAGAAGTTTGCTCTCATGCCCTGTTCCCTAGGATGAGTAAACAGAGTAGATTTAAATTATGGACTGGCTTTCCACTATACCCACAAGAGGGCTGAGATTTCCATGCCAACTTCAATCAACAGGGTAGTTTTATAAACAAGTGCTCCACAGCAAGGCTGTAGAGTAGTAGCCCTTCCACCCCACCCAGAGTGTGATGGCTGTCGTGGCTCCCCCAGGGTAAGCTGGCTGGAGATGGCAAGAGGGTCACAGCAGCACCACACAGGTCATCACCCCAGCCATACCTTTGCCTTCAGCCTTACTTGGACTCTGTCTGTTCCAGCCAAGCAGACTTAAGTCCAGCTGCACCTTGAGATCTTTGTAGGAGGAATAAAGGAAACTGAATGAATGAATGAGTGAATGAATGAATGAATAATAGTGTTTACTGGCTGGTTTATGTGTCGACTGGACACAAACTAAAGTCATCAGAGAGGAAGAAGCCTCAGTTGAAGAAATGCCTCAATGAGATCTAGCCCATGGTGAGTGGTGCCATGCCTAGGTTTTATAAGAAAGCAGGCTGAACAAGCCAGGGGAAGCAAGCCAGTAAGAAGCTCTCCTCCATGGCCTCTGCATCAGCTCCTGCCTCCAGGTCCCAGCCCTGCTTGAGTGCTTGTTCTGACTTCCTCCAATGATGGACTATGATCTGGAAGTGTAAGCCAAATAAGCCCTTTCCTCCCCAACTTGCTCTTTGGTCATGGTGTTTCCCTGCAGCAATCGATATCCTAACTAAGACAGGGTTTCTCAGCACTTCTCCTTTTTCCATCTTTTGGGAAAGGAAATGGCTTCCAGCTGTCAATCAGATTGTAGGAAGAGGCCAAGATAACGTTCAAAGTAATAGCAGAAAAATGATGGAGGGCTGGAGATGTGGCTCAGTTGGCAAAACGCTCAGTTAAATGGAAGCTCTGTATAAATTGGGCATGGTGCAGGCCTGTAATCCCAGCATTAAGATGGTGGGATTTTTAAGATCCAAAACTCAAAGTCACCCACAGCTATGTAGTGAGTTTAGGACCAGCTTGGGTTACCTGATATCACTACACTTAGTGACTAATTCAGTAGGTTAAGGATGGTCTCCAAGCCTCTTCATTCTTTCACCAAATGTTTAAAAACCTAGGCCTACTTGTCAATCTCTGCTCTGGGTCTGAAGGTATGGTGTTGAACACATCATCCTCTGTTGTTGTGCAACCTAACATCTGGTGAGAAGCCCTTCTGTATATGCATTGTTTTTATTGGCTAATGAATAAAGAAACTACTTTGGCCTGTGATAAGGCAGAATAGAGCTAGGCGGGAAAACTAAACTGAATGCTGGGAGAAATTAGGCGGAGTCAGTGAGGTGCCATGTAGCCACCAGAGGAGAAAGACACTAGCTGCCAGCCAGAGCCCTGCCATTAGGCCACGAGCCTCATTGTAAAATATAAAATAACAGATATGGGTTAATTTAAGATATAAGAGCTAGTTAGCAATACACTTAAGCTATTGGCCAAACAGTATTGCAAATAATATAGTTTCTGTGTGACTATTTTGAGTCAGGGGAGCCGAAAAAAATTAGCCTCCAGCAACAAACATCTTAGAGAAATCTTCATTTTTAACAAGTGATAAAAGTAGTTAATATAAAGAAAGTACTGGGACATAAATGTTGTCATATTCATATTATAATTCATATTACTCATATTATAAACTTGGAAGATTTATAATTTATAATAAAACCCAGAGAGGTGAGTGAGCTGTATAGTTATAACTTTCTCCATCTTCTATGCTGGGCAGTTCTGGCAACACCAGCTCACCTCCCCCACTCCCCCCCTTCAAACACTGCTGGAACCCAGGCAAGCACTCTGTAGAGAATACTTTTGGTTAATCCCATCCACACTTGCATTACCCTCCAGATCATAGATTTGCAGTCTTCCTATGTCAACTTCCTCAGTAGCTGGGATTACAGGACTGCACCTCCATACCCTGACCTCAACCTTAGGGCAATCCTCTTGTTTCAGCCTCCTGGGTGCAGGGACTGCAGATATGAACCATCATATCCAACTCTCATCATTGCATTAAAAAACCTGAATGAATAGTCAACCTCCATTAGTTACTCCAGGGAGACAGACTCAAGACACAATCAACATGTGATGGGAAAGTCAAGGAAAGCTCCAGCCTTGGGTTCAAATCCCAGCACTTTGCAAGTGTGTGTTGTTGGTCATTTTTCTAACACCACTTAACCTGTTTTTCTATCAGTAAAGTGAGCATATAAGGTTCTCCAGACTTAAGAGATGCATTCCCAATGTAGTCTAAGCCCCCACATTGAGGCTTCTAGGAGCTTCTCCTTCCCAGAATGAACTATATGGGGAGCGTCTGCATGCATCAGGAAGCAATCATGCTTGTGGCTTCTCAGTTCCACCTCAGATCCCTCAGCCTACACTTCTTCCACTCCACCCTTGCTGTCTCAGAGTCACTTCAAGCTTCTCTCTTCTCTGGCCTGTTGTGTCCTCCACACAGAAGATACTTCCATCCTGGTTTGCCTCCAAGCATCACAATAGAGCCTCAATGCGTATGAGTGGGTTCACAAGGCATCAGTGACAATCCCTACCCTCAGAGTCACCAGCCTAGTCCCTCTTTGGGATAAATGTCCCCTCCATTGAGAAAGAAAAGGGGAGAGATCTTCTTAGGGGGTTGGCAAGATGAGGAGATATAAAGGATGGTCCTTAGGGAAGCCTGGGTGGTGAAGCAGCAATCCAGGGGAAACTGCATTAATTGTGAGAAAAATTACCCAAGAGAAAAGAGGGCATTGCTCATAAAATATCTAGTGAGGAGGAGCACTATAAAGCCTCATCAGGCACTACCATAGTGGCACCATCAAAGCCCATTGGCCACAGCAGATCTGAGTCTTCACCACCAAGAATGACCCTGCTCTACAGCATTGTACTTCTGGCCAGTACAGGACAGGCCCATTTCTCGGCCTCTGACTATCCAACCAGAGTGGCATGTCATAGCCATGGGACTTGCCAGGCATCAACAACTGCCATGGAAAATGTCCAATGTTCTGAGTAGCCTAAGACACACTTCAGTGTAAAAGTTCATGAGCAGGAACATGTACCTGAGTGATTGGGGACAAAAAGCCTCTGCTCCTATTTCAAAAGGAATGCCACACTGCTCCTAGTGAGGGTTAGGGACCCCCTCCTTGGCATCACTACCAGCTCTATTTGGCTCACTTTGCAAAAAAAAAATGCCATTGTTCTCATGTGGTTCCAGCTTGGGCACTGCTTGGTAAGGCTGCTAAGCTCCATGCTCACAGAAGAACACTCTTTGTTAGGTAAAGCAAATGCTATAGTGATGGATGACGATCAGAACTGGTGGGGTAGCTCAGTGGTAGGAAGTGTGTTTAGCATGGAGGGGGTCCTAGAAACAAGTCTCATCACACACCAAAAAAAAAAGATAAAATTAAAAATAACAACAAAATCATGATCTGGGGCAAAGCAATGACCTGCACAACACAAAAAAATAGAGTGTCACCTATGAACTGTAGTTAGCAATATGCGTTCATCAGTTGCGAAAACCATACCACTTCAGGGCAAGATGTTAACGTTATACCAGGCACCCATCTTTAGAAGCCCCCTCCCCCTGGGAGTTGCCTTGGTTCGGACTCCACCTACAGGAAAGCCAACCAAGCGCTGACCCCAGGGAGGATCAGGACCACTCCCACAGGCTATTTAGGCTTCCACCCAAAAAAGAAACACACGGTCTCGGATTTTGTGTGGTCTCCCCGTCTCTCTCTCTTTTCCTCGCAGTGCTCCCAACCACCCAGGAGTGCTACAGTTATTAAATGTGGGCATTTTTCATTCGGTCTAATTTGGTCTGATTGGAATTATTTGTGTTGGTGGAGAGGCTCATCTTAAGATTATTCCTAATAGTTAATACGGTGGAAAAGGAGGTAGGGGCATATACAATACGAACTCTGAGCTTCTTGTCCAGTTTCTCTATAAAGCTAAAACTACTCATTTTCAACATGGGGAAATGCAGGGGCCCTGGGAGGCAGCTGCCATTTGCCAGGCAATCAATGTCCAGCATAACAAGAGGCAGTTTAAATACCAAACAGACCAAAATATAATAATAATCAAAATTTCCACCCAAGAGAATAAAGCCCACTTGAAAGAACTTGAAGGCAATGCCCTCACCTTACAGATCCCTGGAGAGGTCACTAACTGCTGGAGGCCCTCAAGCCCTGGCAGGCAAAAGGCACCAAAGTCTGAATATACGTGACCCTGCCACTGTGGCCAGAGGCCCTATCAGCTCCTTAATCATCAGGAGCTTGGGATCCTGCTAAAGGGTCAAACTCTGTGTAAACGGAACCGCATGGAGACTAGCTGTTGCTCTCTGCATTGCAGTCCAGCTGCTCCCAGGACTGGGAATTATTTACTTACAAAGGTTACTACTTTCTCCAGGGCTGCTTCCCGCCAGCACCATTGCCCACACCTGCTTGCTGATAAATGCGTACAGAAGATCGCAGCCGGAAAGTCTGTACGCCCCATTGCGCAAGCCACCATTCCATCTATCCAGGGCTGATGAAAGCCACGGCTGCCCACCCTGACTAAGCCAATTTGTTTGCTAGAGGGGAAAAAAAATTACGTTGAGAACGGCCAATTTTAAGACAGAGGTTGCTTTTTCATTATTGTGAAACATTTAGTGTAAAGGGCTATTTATCACCCTTTGCTTACTGCATTCTGCTCTGGTAGCTATAAATAAGGAGCCCTGCGTTCCCATTATCCCGAAGGTGGTTAAGCTTGCCTCTGAAGAGCTGCCAGGGAACCCTTTTGCAAACAACCCTGTGCCAGAGCACGTCCCAGGAAAATGTCTATACAGCGCCGCCTACAGGTGCCTGAACGAACACAAAACCACCACCACAGGCTCCCTTGCTAACATAGCATCCTTCCCCCATCTCTCGCACAAGGCCTGGCCTCTAAGAGACACTTGAGAGATGCCTATTGACTGGAGGAATAGGAGCCTAAGAAAGCCAGCCCTAACCATAGTCAAAGAGCGTTCAATTCACTCCCTTTATGATCTGGCTGTGGTGACATACCCAGAAAATGACAAAAAGGACAGATATGACCCAGAGTGCTGAGCTGGCTGGTGATCTCTTGCCCTGCATAGCTTGCTGATAATTAATGGCTTCGTGGCAAGATAACCAGGCTACTGGTATCATAGTCAATCTAAATTATCATGTAGGTGTGATTGAGAGGACTTGTGTTTTATTCTGTATCCTTAGATGGCATATGCATTGGTTTATCATTAAGACCAAAACAACTGACAGAAGAACTAAACAGAATGGATTCTAACTCACCATTCTGTGGCATTTTCACCTACCATGACAGGAAAACAGAGTGGAGTGTCTCTGTCCATGGCAAGAGGAGAAGAAAGAGGCTATCCACGTCATAGCAGAGAGAACAGCCAGATCTAGGGGACAAGCTACAACCTTCAAGAGCCCAACCATAATGACCTGCTTCTATCAATCAGACCTCACGTCTGGAGGGACCCACCGCCTCCCAAATCAGCTCCACCATCTTGAGAACAAGCATTCAAAACACAGCCACCGAAGCAGGATGAATATATTGAAGCAAGGCTTTTCAGATCGGTTGCTATAGCCTAGATCTGGGCTATTGCCCACAGGCTCATGCTTTGAGCATTTCCCTCCCCCAGCCGGTGCTGCTGTTTTCAGGGGTCGTGAAAATTTTGGGAATGTGACCCAGCTAACAGAAAGGCACAGTAGAGGCAGACCTTGAGGATGACGTTCACATTTGGTTCTGGTCCAAATTCTCTCTCTGCTACTGGTCCTCTGTGGCGTAAACAACACATTCTCTCAGCTCACACTGCCACAAATAGAGCTACTTCAGCACCTACGCAACTCCCTGAAGAGATGTCCTTAGAAACTGTGAACCAAAATAAGTCCTTTCTCCCGTAAGCTATTTCTGTGAGGTATTCTGCTGCAGGGATGAGAAAAGCAGCATGGGAAAGCCTTCCCGATAGTGAACCGCACAAAGAGAAGAAAGACCTTGAGTTGATATGCCTTGAGGAAGGCAAAGTACTCGCTGCAAACAGAGGACAATGCGTGGGAAGAGCAGTGAAGACTGAGACCAAGAGAGAGGCAAGGGCTAGGTCACTCAGCCCTGAGGCCAGGGACTCACCATCCAACATCGGATGAGCACTCAGTGGCTCGCTTCTGTCTCAAATGGGTTTGAAGGGGGCAGGAAGGGAAAAATACTGGGTTCACCACAAGGCAAATTCAGAAAGGAACTAGGAGGGTAAACAGATCCGAGGGAGGCTGTAGAGTACAGAGCCCCAAAGAGAGCACAGGCAGAGCACAAACAAGAAAAGCCACTGTGAGACGATGATGGACACACAAAGTCAAGTCAAGGGGACCTCATGGCTACCTAGTTTGAAAAGGCAATGACTCGAATTGGACCACATGGAAGCCTCCACCTCCATGGCCTACAATGCAGATGACGGAGGCTGAGCAATAGGGCAGCCGTTCTTCCTGGCATAGCTACGAACTCTCGCTGCAAGGGTCACATACCTGCTAAGCAGCAATGAGATTCTCAGCTTTCAAATCCGAACTTTTCAATCCCTATACAAAGCTGCCAAGCAGGTGTTTAGGGCCCTAATGTCCAGGAGGTTGCGGTTAGGAAGAGGAAGTACTTACTAGTGCAAACCCATTGCCACAGGCCACTTCTGCTATGACTCCGTCTTGTCTAAGACCTGACCAAAACTCACTAGATTCTTACTCTATGAACAGGATGCTCTTACTCTCCCCATTTTATAGATGAGAAAACTAAGGCTCAGAGGAGTGCAAGCTTACACATATATGAAAGGTGCATCCAGGATTTGAACCAAGGCTGATAGGCTTAGAGTCCTTGTTCACTGCCTCTAAGCAATACGGCCATGCACAAATGGAAAGAGCTTACCAAACCTCTTTGGAGATTTGGCTGGACCTCGTCCCTTCATTCCTCCCCCTGCCTCTGTGCCCAGAGACTACGGAAGTGAGCTCTCTACTGCCCTACTATGATTCTAAAAGCCCTAATAAAGTTAGCATGGGGATGGGTGAGCACAGAGGAGAGGAAGGGAAGGAAGAAAAGGAGCGCAATATAATTAAGGCTGCCAGAACTTGGTGGGGCCAGCTTAACCAGCAAGGCATGACCTTTGCAGGTGACCGGTGTGTTCTGGAGTGAGACAGTGGCATTGGTTGTCCAAAGCCATGTGTGTCTAAACACTACTGAATTGTACACACCCAATTAAAAGCCATGTGTGTCTAAACACTACTGAATTGTACACACCCAATTAAAAGCCATGTGTGTCTAAACACTACTGAATTGTACACACCCAATTAAAAGGATAAGCTTTCTGCTCTGCGTATTTCAGAGCAAACTTTCTAAAAAATGTGGCACAAATTAATTTTTAATCAACTTTAATTTCCTGCCCTGCCAAGGTCCTCTTTGTCTTATGGTTCCCCTTTCTTTCTCTTTCAATTGAGATGCAGATGGCTTTCCACCAGGCCAGCTCCTACACTGTACCAAGTCATCACCAGCACCCTCTGGAACTGAGCTGAGAAGGCTGGGTGAATGGGCAGTCAGAGCTCTCATAGCTTAGAGAGAATGGAAGGGAGAAGAGGGGGAAAGAAGGAGGGAGGGAGGGAGGGAAGAAAAGAAGGGAGGAAGGAAGGGAAGGAAAGGAAAGAAAAGGAGAGGAGAAGAGAAAAGAGGAAAGGAAAGGAAAGGAAAGGAAAGGAAAGGAAAGGAAAGGAAAGGAAAGGAAAGGAAAGGAAAGGATAAATGTCTACAACTTGTTTTTCCCCACACTGCACCCAAATGTTGTCCCCTACCCCTTTAATGTAGTCTTTTCATCCACATGCCATTCTGCTCTGGACACGTTTAATAAGCTGAGTGTTCTTCGGTCACTTTTATAAAAGCCTTAGCGTGATCATCACAGAGAGTGCACCTTCGTTCCTTCAGGAGAGCTTCATCCTTGGCTGCAACCACCTGTCTCCACTGTCCCCTACCTAACAAGGCTCTCACTGGCTGGAGCCTGTGCTCAGCCAAACGCAGGTTTCTGCAGTTTCATCCCAGCTCCAGCTTTAATACATTCATTCCTTTAGGGGCATTTATTGATCTTCATTTGCTATTTTAATCATTCATTTGGAAAGTGTTTACAGGCATTGTTCTAAGACATGAAACCAGAGCATTGGCAAGGGAGATAAATCCAATATTTAATCAGTGGGGCCAGGGAGAAGAGGGGGAAATATTTTATCTGGGTGCTGGGGTGGGGGAGGTTGCCAGCATTCCCCTCCCCAGCACCCCGGACAACTCTTTCCCTTTTAATTCTTCTGAAAATTACGCTGAGACAGTCACTTTTTCTTCTTCTTCTTCTTCTCTTTTTTAAAGAAAATAGGACGGGGACGTGTGTTTTAGGCAAAGAGATGGCTGCAGCGGGCTTGTATTTCGTTTTGCCAGTATTAATCTCCACATTCAACTCTGGGCTGCTTTCGCTGAGTCAGCGCTGTTCCTTTAAGCGACCTGATTCTGTAATTCCATTATTAATATCATAAAAATGCCTTTCCTCTACACCATTTTGCGCTATCAATGGAAAAACCACAGTTCCAAAATGCATTAGCCCTTGCAGGCTCCGGCAGGATTATTTGCATCAATATAAACCGAGTTAATCAGAGATGCATTTGAATAATCAGTCACGTGGCTCCCGCGCCTCTCGCTGGCTGTGAGGCGTCCTAAGGTTGCACCCCGCTGGATCCCTCCCCCGGGACTCCAACTGTGTCCGGGTTCTCCTGACCACCGCATATTTTCCTGTTTGCTATCGCTGCAACATCTTGCCATTTATTTTGCAACATTTTCCTCTGCTTCCCTGACAGTGATGTAAGTTGATCCCCTGTCCCCTAATCACCGTTGTGAACCACACGTGTTCAAACCGATAAGCTTTAAAGAGAGAAGCAACGTTCATTAAGAAAAATAACGAGCCTAGGAATGTATATGCCAGCACTGCAATACTTCTTACTTTTCACAGCATTGAATGGTTTTTCATAGCACAGGCCTGAAGGTGCTTGCTACCTCACTGATTTTCAAAACTAAAATTAGAGTAGATGATACTATGGGCAGGATTTTATGCTAACTGGGATGGGGGGATTTTGATATTTCAGATCTATGTGGATGCCCCAGTGTGGCTGTTCACCACAGAAGGTATTCATAGGGGTCACTTATACATCAGACGTTCACAGACACAGACACCCCTTGGATGTCTGTGTGTGGAGGAGACAGGCCTCCTTTTCCTTCACTGATGGATGCTAGAGACAGCTGGTAAAAGGGGATGTTATTTCCCAGCTGCCCTGAATATGACCCAGGCAAAAAGGCATGAACAGAGCTGGTATGTTCAAAGGATCCAAATTTTCTTACTACTCTAAAAACAAAAAATCTGAACTTTGGTGGGAAATGAGGCTGGAAAAGCCAGAATGTAGTCCTATTACCCAGCATTTGGCCTCAAGCAAAATGCTCCAATGATGGAAACTATTCTCTGGATTGCCCTGACCATCTCTGGATTTCTTCCTGCATTGCAACTTTCGAAAACTTGGTGACTTAAGACAACAGCCACCCAATTGGCTCATGAGTCTGCAGGTTGTTTGAATTGAGCTCAGCTGGTCCAGTTCACTTTGCTCAAGCATTTGTGGGCAATGGCATAATGGCAATGGTTGACTTTTGACTGGAGCTTCTTATGTGGTAGCAGCATCTTCAGACCCGGCTTGTTTCCAGGGTGACAGCAGAGTTTCCATCACAACAAGCAGAGAAGCTGTCAGACCTGTTGAAAGCCAGGAATGGAACTTGTCCTGTCTTCCTTCTGCCATGTTCTGTCGATAAAAGCAGGTCACAAGAACAATTCAGATTCAAAGGGTGGATAAGTAGACCCTGTCTCTTTTGTGGGACACCTTGCCATCTCCCACATTATGGCCAGATATGCCTCTCCTGCTGCTTCATGGAGCCACCTGGACTTACTAAAATTTTGCCTACACTTAGTCTCAGGTTTTTTAAATTTTATTTTTTAATTGTGATTCTGGGATTCTTTACTCAGAAGGCTCTACCAGAAAGAGCCAGCTTACTTTAGAAAGAAGTCAGACAATAGATGATAGAGGTGAGAATACTGATGGGTTACTCTGAAATGTTCCTTGGGATAGAAGAGCTGGGCTTTGGGAGAAGGCACACCTTAATAAAGCCTGTCTTCTACTCTCATGATCATAAAGAGCGCCCAGAGAACTTGTAGAAAATAGAGATTCCTGAATCCCATTTGAGGTGTACTAATTTTTAAATTTCTTGGAGGATCCTACTGTCCTTATGCTTTATTTCTACAGTCTTTTCTCAAAAGCACAGCTTCCCACTGGCCCGGCAGAGGCAGGATGAGATTCAGGCTCCTGGAGAGACAGACTGGGCCTGTGTACTCCTCCATCCCTGAACCTGAACCAGTACTGGACATGCAGCCACGTGGACCACAGTAGATCGAATTTGTGCTTCTCACAGCGTGACTCACCTTCTCTACAGCAACTGCTTCATCAGAAAAAGATTAGAAATACAAATGCTTAACGCTGGGGCTGTAGGTCAGTGGCAGAGCACTTGCCTGGCATGTGGGAGTCCCTGGGTTTCATCTCCAGCCATGTTTTAAAAAAGAAATCAACAAAAAAGAAATGCAGTGGGCTGCGGAAGCCTGTGAGCATCTGCCCAAGTGATGGGGCGGGACCACTCAGCTGCTGCTGGAGGCCATGCGTTCCAACTCACCTGGCTTGCCTGGGTCTTCCGGCAGCTGCGGAGGTCTTTGATAGAGTCCATCCTGCAGCCCTCCTCACCTCTGCCAACCCACTTATAATTTGTTGCAGTTCTTTCTTCTGAACTCTGGACAGGGCATCTAGCCCCACTCATCAGGCAGGCCTCCGGAATGATAGATTGGTAGTTCCTGCTGAGTGAATAGCGCTTTTATACTGGTGTCAAGTCCCCCACCCCCTGTTTCTGAGGAGCTTTTAGAGCTCCCTGCCTTCGGTAAAGGGCTAAGGGGTTAGGAATTTAAAAGGAATCGGTGTGAGAGGTCACTGTTCTTGCAGAGTTTCAGATGCACACTCAATTACTACGGTTGTTATATACACAGTGCCCAAGTGTTTGTACGCACACACGCACTCATGTGCACACACACACACACACACACATACACACACTCTCCTTCAGATAGCAAGTTGTTCCTGAAAGTATTACTTCAGTGTAGTTTCTGGAAGAACACTTGGAAGAAAAGGGAATATAGTAATTCCTGCTAAGCCAAAATAACAGCCAACCTTCCAGTTTCCCAGGCTACAAAACCAGTGAGGGAAGATGGAGGTGGAAGAGAAGGGAGTACATGTGTCTAGGTTTCGGGAGCCTGAGAAAACAGCACCAACATCGCAAATTGTTGAACAAGTGACCTCCTTTTCCTGACGCCGAGTTCATTCTGAGATATGACACGCATTTAGATAGAACTTTCCTCTAAGACATTACTGAGGGTGTTTATAAATGTGAACATATGCCAAACAAATTAGAAACACATAAACAGAAATAAGGGATTTCTTACACCTTAGTAGGTGTTGATGGTAGGAACAGAGATTGATGAAATATGAACATTAAATTAGACCCTGAGAGCCTAGAAGCCAGGGAAGAAGAGGTGGGCTGTGTGATTGCTTGAACATAACTGCCCCATAAGCTCATAGGGTGTGGCTTGTTGGAGGAAGTGCGTCACTGTGGAGGTGGGCTTTGAGGTCTCATATGCTCAAGCCGTGCCCCACGTCTCAGACCACTTCCTCTTACCTACAGGTAAAGATGTAAGAACACTCAACTCCTTCTCCAGCACCATATCTGGCTGCGTGCTGCCTTGCTTCCTACCATGGCCATATGGACAAAAGCTCTGAGCTATATGCGAACCACCCCAATTAAATGTTTTTCTTTGTAAGAGTTGCTGTGGTCATGAGTCTCTTCACATCAATAGAAACCCTAACTAAGACAGACTGGAAAGTTCTCTCTCTCTCTCTCTCTCTCTCTCTCTCTCTCTCACTCTCTCTCCCTCTCTCTCGCTCTCTCTCTCTCCTATCATGTATAAGAAAGTAGGGAATAGAGTGGACAGGGTTCAGGCAGGGTTTGGGGTGATTCCTAATGAAGGAGAGGAAAGGAGTAAAACCTTCCATTTCAACTACATGTCTGACACTGGGAAGTCCCTGAGGTCCTCACACATGGTGTCTTTCCTTGGCTTTAGTGAAGAGCATGCACCAGTTAAGCAGACAGTTTCCCCCGTTCATCTTCTGTGTCAGTGATGTAGCTGGAGCTGCAGTTAACTGTCATGCTGAGATTGTACCAGCAGATGCCAGTCTGCTAATGGAGTTACCTGTTTTCAGATGGTTTTCAAGTGGGAGTGAATCTTTCAGCTTGAAGAAGTGTAAAAGTCCCATCCATTGCTGAGTGTGAAAATGCTAAGACACTGGATACCACTGGAGGGCTGGCAGAGCAGCAAGCAGCCAGCATCGTGCAGGCCTTTGGAAGAAACTGTATGGAAAAGGGATCCCTACACATTTTACTACATGTTAAGAGCCACACTGGGCACAAAAACCCAATGGGGGAAGACAGGCAGGGACTTTTCCTACAAACTATCAATACCTATTGTGAAGCTATTGGTCCTCCTGGCTCAGGCAGGTCACTGGCTAAGGACAGAAAACTCAGAAGACTCCACAGATATGATAAACATCTCACAAAGGTCTAGCCAGCCAAAGTTGGCATGACTCAGGAAGGTGCTTTCCAAGAGCAACCACTTACTAATGATCTATTGGCAATTGACAGATGCTGGAGAAGGAAAAAAAAACCACTCTTTCTTTGAAGGTATAGCCCCTGTATTCCAGTGGATATCACAATCAATCAATAGACATGAAATTATAAGGTGGACATGTTGGGAAAAAGTTGAAGAAGGGAAATGGGAGGCTGATATGGCATTTCATTGTATGAGTATATAAAATTTTTAAGAAAATGGTTATAATTAAAAAGTCACAGATCAATGTGCTATTTGACATTCCTTAGTAAATGTTTTATTTAGTACAATTAATATTACCATGTAGAAGAAGAAAATGACAGCCTTAATATCATACGGATTAAAGACAACAGTGCAGAAGGGCTTAAATATAAAAATATGAAAATATAAAAATATAGGAAAACAGAAAATCTTTATGTACTGAACAAACAATGTAAGTAGAACTTTACTAATTCTACAATTTTTTTGTTTTTGCTTTTGTTTTGTTTTGTTTTGTCTTTTTCAAGACAGGGTTTCACTGTAGCTTTGGAGCCTGTCCTGGAACTAGCTCTTGAATACCAGGCTGGCCATGAACTCACAGAGATTCGCATGCCTCTGCCTTCTGAGAGCTGGGATTAAAGTTGTGCTACACCACCACCCAGCTATAACTTTCTAAATTCATAAACTATAACAAAATCTTGGTCTGTGTAAAAATACATAAAAAAAAACAAAAGATAACATGAAGAAAACTTAAAGGAGATACAAGGAACATAGCTAAGCATAATAAGGGCAATATACAGTAATCCAACAGACAACATCAAATTAAATGGAGAGAAACTCAAAGCAATCCCACTGAAATCAGGAACAACACAAGGTTGTCCACTCTTTCCATATCTATTCAACATAGTACTTGAGGTTCTAGCTAGAGCAATAAGACAACAAAAGGAGATCAAGAGGATACGAATCAGAAAAGAAGTCAAACTCTCATTATCTACTGATAATATGATAGTTTACATAAACAAGCCCAAAAATTCTACCAAGGAACGTCTACAACTCATAAACACCTTCAGTACTGTAGCAGGATACAATCAATATTAACTCAAAAAAAATGGTAGCCCTCCTTTACACAGATGATAAATGGACTGAGAAAGAAATCAGAGAAACATCACTCTTCAAAATTGCGATAAATAACATAAAGTATCTTGGAGTAACTCTAACTAAACAAGTGGAAGACCTGTATGACAAGAACTTTAAATCTTTGAAGAAAGAAATTGAAGAAGACACCAGAAAAAGGAAAGATCTCCCATGTTCTTGGGTAGGTAGAATTAACATAGTAAAAATGGCAATCTTACCAAAAGCAATCTACAGATTCAATGCAATGCCCATCAAAATCCCAACACAATTCTTCACAGACCTTGAAAGAACAATACTCTACTTTGTATGGAAATGCAAAAAACCCAGGAGAGCCAAAACAATCCTGTACAATAAAAGAACTTCTGGAGGAATCACAATCCCTGACCTCAAACTCTACTACACAGCTACAGTACTGAAAACAGCCTGGTATTGGCATAAAAACAGAAAGAATGACCAATGGAATCTAATCAAAGACCAGAATTTCAATCCACACACCTATGAACACCTGACTTTTGACAAACAAAAAATATAAAATGGAAAAAAGAAAGCATCTTCAACAAATGGTGCTGGCATAACTAGATGTCAACATGTAGAAGAATGAAATTACATCCATATCTATTGCCATGCATGAAACTCAAGTCCAAATGGATCAAAGACTTCAACATAAAACCAACCTGAACCTCATAGAAGAGAAAGTGGGAAGTACACTTGAACACACTGGCACAGGAAACCACTTCTTAAATATAACTCTAGTAGCACAGACAATTTATAAATGGGACCTCCTGAGAAGCTTCTATAAAACAACAGTCAACAAGACAAAATGGCAGCATACGGAATGGGAAAAGATCTTCACCAACCCCATATCAGACAGAGATCTGATTTCTAAAATGTACAAAGAACTCAAGTAACTGGTCATCAAAAGAACAAATAAGCCAATAAAGAATGGAGTACAGACCTAAACAGAGAACTCTCAACAGAGGAATATAAAATGACTGAAAGACACTTACGGAAATGCTCAACATCCTTAGTCATCAGAGAAATGCAAATCAAAACAACTCTGAGATTCCATCTTACACCTGTAAGATCAAAAACACTGATGACAACTTATGCTGGAGAGGTTGTGGGGTAAAGGGAACACTCCTGCATTACTGGTGGGAGTGCAAACTAGTACAGTCAGTATAGCAATTTCTCAGAAAATTAGGAAATAACCTACCTCAAGACTAGTAGTATCATTTTTGGGTATATACCCAAAGGATGCTCCATCATACCACAAGGACATGTGCTTAACTATGTTCATAGCAGCATTATTTGTCATAGCCAGAAACTTGAAACAACCTAAATGCCCCTCAACTGAAGAATGGATAAAGAAGATGTGATACATTTATACAACAGAGTACTACACAACAGAGTACCAATACAACAAAGAGGACCCTAAGAAAGACATGCATGGATCTAATCTATATTGGAAGTAGAAAAAGAGAAGATCTCCTGAGTAAATTGGGAGCATGGAGATCATAGGTGAGGGTAGAAGGGGAGGATGGAAGAAAGGAGAGGAGTGGATAAAAATATGTAGCTCAATAAAAATAATTTTTAAAAAAGAAAACTAAAGATAAGTCATAGAAAGGCATAAAGAATTAAAATCCAGAATACAGAAAGATTTTTCTCAATTTCTAATTAGAAATTTTTTCCTTTTATTGAAAATGTATTTTTTCTCATGTAATATATACTGATTAATAATGTATTATTAATAATATATCCCCTTCCCTCTACTCCTGCCTGCTTCTCCCCACTTCTACCCTGATCTGGATCCATCCACTTTCTGACTCTCATTAGAAAACAAACTTCTAAAGGACAATCATAAAATACAAACACATCAGAGTAGGATAAAACAAACAGAATGAAAAGAGCCCAAGAAAGGCACAAGAGAATGACATGGAGGCAGAGGTCTCCTTGTTCACAAACTCAGAAATCACATAAGAACACTAAATTAGAAGCCATAATATATATATGCAAAGGACCTGTAGGGTAAAAAGAGAGGGAAAAAATAAACATACACTTATATAATAAAAATATATAATATATAGTACAAAGTGAGATAAAATTTTTAAATCCCTGACATGACATTATGAGAGAAGGGACCTCCAAAGATGCCACTAAGTTTGTTTCCTTTTGGCCATCTACTGCTAGGCATGCAGTCTACCCTTAGGAATACTTTGTCTCCCCAGTGAGACTTGATGTGGACTTCCCCTCTGTATGCTGGGAATATGTTTTTATTACCATTGGTTATTAAAGAAGCTGTTTGGGTCAATGACTTAGCAGAATATAGCCAGGCTGGAAGAGATATATAGAGAGAGTAGGCAGAGTCAAGGAGATGCCATATAGCTGCCAAAGGAGACAGACATCAGACCCTTACCAGTCTGAGCAGTTGAAAAATGAAAGAGCAGTCTCTGCCTACAAAATGGTGTACCAATGTGGGCTGACTACAAGCACATAAAACCTGAGAGAGCTTGCTAAAAAATTCTAAACACACACACACACACACACACACAAACAAACAACAACAACAACAACAAAAACAGAGTTAAGCGTGGCTTCATGGTAGCAGCATTTTCTCTGGTGGGCTCTGTTTGCTAGAAACAAGCAGAGGTACAATTCCTTAAAGAGAAGGCTTCCTGATTGAGCACTAGCAGCAAAAATTTCACAGCTCCTTTAAGAAGGTTTCCTGTGTATGTGCTAGTTGCATGAAGAGCTCTGGCTCTTTCAGGAGGCCAAGCACTTGAATGGGGTTTGTGGCAGAATGCTGCAAGTTACTTGGTGGCAGCATGGACCAACTGTTTACCAGAGTTGAGGTGGTGAGCACAGCTCTCACCCAGTGGTCCCAGAGCTGGCAGTAAAGTTCCTCTGCCATATTGAAAGGCTGAGAGAAGTTGAGCATCCAGGGCCACTCAACCAAGCTATTTACCATTTTAAAGGCACTCCTGGTCAGAAAGTGATTACAGATGCACAATAAAGACAGAGTCCAACAGAAATAAACCTCCGAATGGGTCACAGTATGTTTTTAAAAATGTATGTGGGCTTGAGAAAGAGAAGAAAAAGAATATAGACAGTTATAAAAAGAAATACCTTTTAAAAAAATAGAACAAACTCTTTAAAGAGACAGACAACCATAGATTAAAGGAGTAAAGAAAATTAAGCCACATAAAGATGGAAAATACATAGAGAGTCTGGATTATGTAAATAATTGTGTTTTCTTTGAATTTTTTGACTGTGAATGAGCTAAGTACAGAGAGACATTTCATTGTACAGGCTGCTAAGCTAGACCAACATATATATTTTAAAGGTATCTTGACTTCAAAATTTGGGTCTAAGGATATGTTGCTTTGAAAAAGAGGTTCTGCCTTTATTTCCACAGAGCATAAAAAGTTGTGGATTCCTTACTGGCCAATATGGTTTGATCAAATAAGAGGCCCTGAAGCAATGGCCCACAAGGTCCAACATCCATGAAAACTTCAGGACTGCTGACTGAGATGGATCTACCATACAGGATATGCCATGAAAGACCTGATTAATAGCATCTCCAATCAGCAGGAAGTAATCTAGAAAACACTGCCCAAATTCCTTAAATAATTATTTATAAATGTTTGTTTACATTTAAAGGGAGATGTGCTATAGAGATGAATACTTTGCATTGGTATGGATCTTGGTTTATTGATACAAATTTAAGGTCAGTTTTGTTATATGTGTATTTCTGCTCTTGATTAAGGTATTATGTTTGTACAGCTCATTTTAAAATGTAATGTATAATTAAGAAATACAGGTTAATAGATAGTCATCTATAATATCCAAGCTTGTAGTCATGATAATTAGATTTTCTAGATGTACAGAGATATATTTCAGATGGATAGGTATTCTTCAAATCTTTCAAAGACCTACAGAATATGGCATTTAAAAGGTTTTCAGAACTTAGAATTTTCGTGACAATTGAGACAGTCTCCTTTTGGCAGCACCAATCTATTTCAAGAGGATGAATGGCATTGAAGAGGTTCCTTATGGAGTTTGCTAGCCATTTAGGCAAGAAACTGCTCTTGCCTGAACTGCTGGATAGCATGCTGTGTAAACTGAACATGCAGGGCTCACATAAAAATGACTGTTGAACTTGCCAAAAGAAGGTGAGACAGTACTTCAGGGTTCCTGCTCCACCAAAGAAACTGCCAGACATTCTGAAGGACACAGAAGAAAGTGACTGATGAACTTTGCCATTACAAGGCAGAACAGATGTTCAAATATCCTGCTTCATGGAAAAGTCTGATGGATACTATGTGCCCGTAGGCTGAAGGTAGATGCCCCAACAATACAGAAGAACTTTGGATGGCTGTCCAGGAAGCAAGATGTTTCTGTCAATTTTACAGTTTTGGAATTTACTTACAATGTACTTCCTGTTTACTTAGGTAATATTATATTCTTCTAGGGTATTTGCTGGAGTTAGAGACAGATAGTTATAGTTTTCCTTAGTTATAATAAAAGATAAATTAGATATGAAACTTTAGACTCACAAAGAAATATTGTAACTATAGATCTTGCTTGATATCTGTTTTGTTATATGTAATTTTACTATGCTAAAGTTAAAATCTTTTTTATTTAGACAGAATAGGGGAGATGAAGTGAGATTCCCCTCTGTATGCTGGGAATATACTTTATTATCGTTGTTAATAAAGAAGCTGTTTGGGTCAATGGCTTAGCAGAATATAGCCAGGCTGAAAGACATATAGAGAGAGAGTAGGCAGAGTCAAGGAGATACTATGCAGCTGCCAAAGGAGACAGACACCAGATCCTTACCAGTCTGATCAGTTGGGAAACTAAAGAGCAGTCTCTGCCTACAGAGACTTCCTTGAAAAATACTAAATTTTCAATTTGCAAGCAGTTATCAACTGGAGACAACTTCTGGATTAGGCATGAGAACATGTGTCCATTTCTCCTTTCAGCTCTAGGACACCATCTGGTATAAATCTGTGCAGGCCCTGTGCATGCTGCCTCAATCCCTGTGAGTTCATATGTGCATTGATCCTGTTGATTAGAGGCCTTGTTTCCTTGCTGTCGTCCATCCCCTCTGTCTCTTACACTTTTTCTATCTCCTCTTCTGTGGGTTTTCTAAGGTCTGAGGAATTTAAGACTTCTCATTTAAGGCTAAGTGTTCCAAGTTCTCTCATTTTCTGTATAACTTTTTCTGGCTGTATGACAAGACCCTATTGCTGAAGATAACACCTATACAACTTACTAAACAAGGAGAAGTCAAGCTGGTGCCTACATAGAGCCTTCACCTCTATGTTCTAGTGTCTTTGGTATAGGAAGGTACTCTATACATTCATTGCCAAAGGAGAAACATATGCACTAACCCAGCCACAGACCCTTTGATCTACAATGGTGTCCTAACTGCAAGACAGACTAGTACAATAGTGGCAAAAACTTGTGGGAATAACCAGCCAATATCTGATTTGATAAGTCCACAAAATAGAATGTGTATGCGGTAATTTAAACAGGAATAGTTCCTACAGGCTCATAGATTCGAATGCTTAACCATCAAGGAATGGTACTAGTAGGAGGTCTGGCTTTATTAAAGTAGATGTGACCTTGTTGGAGGATGTATGTCACTGGGATGGCCTTTGAGGTTTCAAATGCTGAAGCCAGGTCCAGTGTCTCTCTCCCTCCTTCTGCTGCCTACTGATCCAGATGTACAGCTCTTGGCTTCTTCTCCAGCACCATGTCTCCTTGCATGTCACTGCTTACTGTCATGAAAATAATGGAGTAAACCTCTAGACATGTAAGCCATCCCCAGTTAAATGTTTTCCTTTATAAGAGTTGCTGCTGTGGCCATGGTATCTCTTCACAGTGATATAAACCCTTACTAAGACACAATGCACAACAGTGTTTGGATGACCAAAGCCTGAGACTAGCTTACCCAGGGATCTAGGCTAAAACCAAATACTAATTTTACTGTTTCACTGAAAGAACATAGCAACAAAGTGACTCCTAATGACATTCTGCTATACTGGTAGAACAGTGCCTTGCTTAGCCATCATCAGAGAAGCTTCCTCCTGTAACAGATGGGAAAAAATAGAGAAAATTTTTTCTAATTAAACAAGAAAAAGATAAAGAGCAGTCTCTGCCTACAGAGACTTCCTTGGAAAATACTAAATTTTCAATTTGCAAGCAGTTATCAACTGGAGACAACTTCTAGATTAGGCATGAGAACATGTGTCCATTTCTCCTTTTAGCTCTAGGACACCATCTGGTATAAATCTGTAAAGAGTAACATGATTGGGATCATTTACTGAAGTAGGCATATCAAGCACTAAAAATCATATGAAGAGATACTTAACCTCACTAAGAATAAGGAAAATGCAAACTAAAGCCAAAATTAGATATAATTTACAGCCTCAGGTGAGCAAAAACCAGAAGAATTGGAAGAAGCAAGTTTGGATTAGATTGTCTGCAATAGGACCCTTTATCCATCAGAACTGGAAATGAACATGCATAAACTACTCAGGAGAAAAACGAGGGAACATCCACTCTGGCAATCAGAATAAAATCACTTTGCTAAACCATCACTGAATTCATATGTATACAGGTAAATGCATCCATTCACAGGTACATATGCTTCCTGTATATTCAGGAGAACATGTACACACAAATATACAGTTACATACAGATATGCAAGCATGTATAGCAGAAATCATCAAAAAATCATCATTGAAGTATTATTTATCATAGAAAAATACTGACATTTTCTCAATCTACATCCAGAAGAAAAATAAATTGTGCTATGCCTGTGAGGGAATCCCATATAGCAGTGAAAAAGAATACACCAGAGCTCCACAAATCAATACAAATTCACCCCATAAGCACACTATTGCTCAGAAGAAAGCAATTTACAAGTGAGCATTTGCAGTATGTTAGCCTCATGAACATTCCACACACTCAAAAAAGTGAAAGAGATAAAAAAAAAAGAATACAAGTAAATGACGAGGTCTAAAAACAGGGGCTGAAGAGATAGCTTAGGGGTATATGGGTACAGCATGACTTTAAATCCCAGTACCCATATCACAACTGAAATGTGGCCACATACCTGTTACTCCAGCCTATAGTAAAGCAGAACACTTGATATTCTCTTCTGGCCTCTGCACACACACAGACATATATACCCACATACACAGATGTTCATACACCACACACAAACTCACTCATATATGCCTATATATGCGTGTATATATATATATATATATATATATATATATATATATACCTAAAAATCAGGATAAAATTTCCTCCTGGATGTAAAACTGAGGAAGGAGTGTAGAAAGGTTCTATTGGTGATGAATATTTTTGAAGCTGAGTGGTAAGTACTGGAATATTTGTTACAAAATCCTTTTTTCTCTTTTGTGTTGATCAACTACAGAATTGATCAACAGTGACTGCATTGCCGATTACTGACTCATTCATGGGTCCTTTAGGAGTGAGCTGTCTACATCATAGTTATTCCATTTTCTCTTTGACTCACTCTCTCCTGTTCTCCTTTTATATAAGGAGTGGACAATTTTTGCATCTAATATAGATATTTGCAGGGGAGAACATGGTTCTGAGAAGCTTTTAGTTTGGGGTGAGGTGGAATTCCATTGTCCTCAGCCTCTTCCTTCTTTCTGGGAACACTAGAATAAACATGTGACGGCTGCAATGGTGGCAACCTCCCTGCAACTGTGAGAAGCTACACACAAGGATGAGTGGTGGTGCACACCTTTAATCTCAGCACTTGGGAGGCAAATCTCTGAGTTTGAGGCCAGTCTGATCTACAGAGAGACTTCCAGGACAGCCAATGCTACACAGAGAAACTCTGCCTCAGGGGAAAAAAGAAAGGAAGGAAGGAAGAAAGGACAGCCAAATGACATCATTGAGTCATTGGACCATCCAGGATCTTCAGGTTCTTTTATTAAGTCAGCAGTAATATCCTAATGCTTCAGACTACTGGAGGCATGGTTTTCTATTGCTTGTCGTCCAAAATCCCCCACATTACAATTATTGACAGCCACACATTCCACCCAATAACAATATCCTTGTTTCTGAGGCTTCCATAGTTGATGCAGTTTCTGCAGCATCTTAAGAAGAAACAAAAAAACAGAAGTGTCTGAGACTGAGTGGTGACTGCCCTGCGCCTGTATCTCAGAGGCAAATAGCCCAGTAATCAGGAGGATGAAAAGGAGGAGAGGCAGAGAAAGGGATGCTTGAATGACCTCCCCACAAGTGAGCACTGCAAAATGAACCCTTTAGATGTTGATGTGTCACAGAATCAGCCACATTTACATTTGCTAATGATTTTGTGTATCTGGCAAAATTATATTTTTGCTTACTGGTTTGTTTAAATACCGTTTTCCTCTCATTCCCAAGTCTTAACCAGTTGTAAATGACAATTGCTAATAAATATCTGTAGGGAGAAAATGAATGCATGGGCACTGCTGAGCTCTTACAAGGCAGGTGCTGTCTTGCAATTTGAACTACAGAATTGCCTTATGATCAGGCAGAGATCCCTTTGGGCTGGGTCCTGCAGAGACATAGCAAATATATCATGTGAATCAAGCAGACTTAAACATGGTACCGCGAACAGGGCTTTCATGGAATATTCTTCCTGTGTTCTGAAAGACTTCCTCTGCATTTCTGTGAGCTTATGATGTGTGCATATGAGGGAAAGGCAGGAGAGATTGGTAAGGAGAATAAACTCTAGAGTGTGATACACTGAAGGATCTACATTAATGCAGTTTTTGAGTCCCCAGAAGGCTGAGACCACTAATTGGTGCAGGTGCTGAAGAGAACCGTCCTCAGCAGAGAGAAGACTCCATCTAAAAACAGGCTTAGTCGGAGTCAGAAAGCCAATTTGAGGCAGATTCTCCCTCTGAAGAGGGCCTTTTGAAAAAGCTATTAATACAAATGTGAGTTGTTTCATTTAACATTTATTCTTTGTTGAGTATGTGCATCCTCGGGCTTTACAAACATCGTCTAATTTAAATTTACAAAAATTCACAGGATACAGGGACTCTTACTGTTCCTATTTTAAAAAAAAAAAAAAAAACATGCTTTGGAGGTGGATCAGATCACAGAACCTGTGGAGAAGGATCTCCCATTTGCTGAGACTTGGATGGGACTCCTGTTTGTAAGTTTGGCAGAGTTCTGGGGCTAAAGAGACTTTGTGCATACGGAGCCTGGGTGCTTGTTCACCACACCTCAACCTCTGCTGCCCAGAGGTTGTCACTCATGCAGGTAACTCCATCCAAGATCCAGGGGCAGGGAAGAGCCACAGGGGGCTTGAAATATTGACCTCCAGTTGTAGAATAGGAGGCCTAGGCTGGCGTGGCCTATGATGGGCAAGGAAGACATTCGTATACAAACCCTGATTTGAGATGTGGGAGCTACTGGAAGCTGGCCTAGAATTTTTATGACACTTATCAATATCTTCTGGTTTCTTATGTTGGATGGCAAGAGAGGGAGATGTATTCTTCCTATTGACCTCTTTGTCACTGGTTGCTTGTCCCAGGTCTTCCAAGAATCTAGGATCCTCTGACCTCCACCTTGAAAAGGGATGCTTGACACCTAGGCTTGACTGTCTGCCTCTTACGCCAGTTATGCCTCCAAGTGAGTTATGACTCTAATATCCCATGGCTGTTTTTCCCTACCATACCTGGGCATCTGTTCCCTGGTCCATCAAAATGCATCTGCTCTCTTTCCTTTCTCTTGAGGTCCTAATAGCTCCATCAATCATTCTGCCACCTGCATCTAATCGTTACTCATTGTACCTATGTGCTGAAGTATCACTCTACACTCCATAAATATGTACAGTTAGGGCTGGAGAGACATCTCCGCTGGTACTCTCTGCCAAGCCAGAGAATCTGAGATTGACAGCCAGAACCTACATAAAATCCTACACATGGCGGTACATGCTTCCAATCTGAACACTGACAAATGGAAGCAGGGCATCTCTGTGTCTCACCAGCCGTCCAGTCTAGCCTAATCAGTAATCTCTACACCAGCAGTTCTCAGCCTGCGGGTCACAAGCCCTTTGGGGGTCAAACGGCCCTTTCACAAGGGTTGAATATCAGATATCCTACATATCAGATATTATGATTCATAACAGAAGTCAAATTACAGATATGAAGTAGCAATGAAAATAATTTTATGGTTGGGGGTTACCACAATCATGAGGAACTGTATTAAAGGTTCGCAGCATTAGCAGGGTCAAGAACCACTGCTCAAAAGCAAATGAAAGGCCCAGTCATAGAAAACAAAGTGGACTGAAGTTGACTTCTGTGACTTCTGCCCCCCCCACATGTACTTGGGCTAACACAAACACATGCACACATAAAGCAGTTAGTATACAATGATCATGTGTCAAAATATTGAAAAAGTTAAAACTAGGAATGAAAATAATGAACTCCGTTAAGTTTCGGGTTTGTGATTTAAAACAAATTATAAAGGGAAAAGGACTCAGTACAGGGGCTCTCTTAGAGTGTTGGGGACAACATCGTGACAGTTCCTGCCATGTTCTCCTCAGACCTCACTGCCTGTATCTGTGAATATGAGTCAGGACAAGGCCCCACGGCAGCTGCCCTTGTCACCTTCTCACATGCAGCCTTGGCTGTCAGAGCTTAGAAGACCTGTGGTGACCGGACACGGGTCCTTTGCTCATGTCCTGTTGGCACTTTGGAGAGGAGCTGGGTCTCTGGCACTGTAGCAGAGGAAAGTTCCCAGAACAGACAAGGACAGCCATTTGGGGAGGACATGAGAACAGTGCATATTAGTGGTAAATACTAATGTGGAAAAAGATTTTCTTTCTCTATACAGAATCTTATATAGCCCAGGCTGTCCTTGAAGCCCTGATCCTTCTGCCTCAGCTTCCTAAATTTGGGGATTATAGGTGTGCATCTCCATACCAACCCCAGGTTGTGTTCGTTCCAATTGACACTTTCAAGTTGAAACCATAGTTCAAGTTTTGGGGCTGACCTCTCTATCTTATCCATTAGCTCAGTTTGACAGGAAATCTATCCTTCAATGGCAATGGCCAGTTCCAACAGGCTTAGGGATTTATTCCCGTTTTAATTGGGCTAAAGTAAAACGTGTCCACTGCAGTCTGCCCGAGCTTCTCTTGAAAGGTTACCAAGACTTAGCATCCAGGAAGAAGACCTGGATGATCTTTCAGAGAGCCCTTATCCAACAGAAACTCAGCTTTCTATCAGTCATTCTGGAATGCGTAGGGATTAGGCTTAAAAATGTCTCTCTATCCCCATTAAATGTGTCCATCTTTGTCTGCATGCACAAAAAGAATATATGTAGAGAAAGGAGCAATGAAATAAAAACCTTGTGAAATATTCCTGCAAACTTGCTGCAGCTGTCAAGAGAAAATTTGCTGTTTCTCAGGGGTGAGACTTACTCTGTGCCCACAGTTAGCAATTGACTGTATTCAATTGTTGCTCTAGTACGGGAGTCCTGAATAGTTACTAAAGCCCATACCATTTTCACGGGAAACAGCTGTTAGTCCTTCATTTGTTTATGTTTTATTACGGTGGCAGGAATCTTTGGTGTAGCCGTTTCCTTCGAAGTGTAGCAAGCCCCCTTGGAAGAAGAAGGGGAACTTGTCAAATACGCAAGATGCTGACAAGACTCAAGAAGCTCATGAAATGTCCAAGATTCACGAGGCGGCAACCTGAGATTACAGAAGCCATGAAACAAGTGCTGGACAGAGAGAACCCCAGTGATGTAGCTACCTGCGTGTGCATGGCGAACTTCAATGATGCAGCTTTTGTGAGTTTTCAGTGACAGTTAGGTGAGCTTTTTGGTGATGCTGTTGCCCCTGCAAATAAATTCTCACCCATGATCCTGAAAATAACCTTGATAAACTCATTGGTTTGCTAAGCTAGAAGGAAATGGAATTGTTTCTTTTATGTGCATCACGTTCTGCACCCAAGAGAAACAGAAGCAGAGTTCTCAGGAAAAAAACACAAAGGACTGAGACCATCCTGGGAATGCTCAATAAATCTATACTGTTATTCTCCTTTGCTTTGCTTTAGAAATTTACTGTTTATCGATAGATTTAAGGCACAATACAGGTTTGCTACAGGGTGGCAGTGGACACACAGGCAAAGAAACCAGCATACAAACACCAGTGTACAAACAACTGAAATCATTACTGACAGTATTACATAGCAGTAAAAGTCCTCATTACTGATTTCCATTTTGCCCATACTGCCGTACACCTCCCCATGTATCAAAAATCAAAAGTAAGATCATCAAAATTGGGAAGCACTGAAGTACTCCATAAATCTTAAGATAGTATTAGGCATGTTCACAAAATGTATTCTACTTATCCCTACATACAATCTCATTTCTAATCATTTTTAAAGTAATTAGTGAACAAGAACAGGTTGAGATGACTATATAGCAGTGCATTGGGTTTCAATACAAACTGCTGCAGACTGTGGGTAAAAATGTGATCCACAAGGAATTAAATAATATTTTAAAACTTAGCAAACAAAGGAAGACAACTAAGAAGCATTTCCAACAAGATTAAACTTATTATTTAAAAAAAATTAGTTGAACTCTTCTAGTAAAACAAAGACAAAGTAAGGCATACACTGGACAGGCTGGTCACATGCATCGCTGTTCCCTTCCCATTGCTTTAGCCCACACACAATCAACCAAAAGAAACCGTCCGCCATGTTTCTTTCTGATGTCAGTGACAAGAACAAAACTGTCTGAACAGATTCACAGAAAATGACACTGGGGCACACTATAAAACAGGAGGTGTCATCACTCTGGGTCCCAATGTCTTGTGTGAGGTGAGTCGGCATCGTTGAGTGTGCTATGAGTTGAATCAACACTACTTCAACACCTCCGCTCTCACTAGCGATGGTGAAAGAGGCAGAGCATAGAACTTTCCCACCGTATTTTTCTTGTAATAAACTCTGTCAAAGAAATGTCCTTTAAATTCCAAGGTTCTCTCCTTGCACCAAGCAGTCCTTGGTTAGCTGGGCTACGCACTTTCCAGTACTGGGCTCTATGGAGAAACTGAAAGGCAATGCACACACCATGCCTCACCTTAAGAAGCTGAGAGAACAAGCAAGAATTATAGTGTGTCGATCTCCTATGGCCAATGATTTGGGAGAATTGAATTAATACAATCACGTTTTTACACATACAGACAACACAAATGTCACACACCATACTCAGGTGCACAGAATGGTCACCCCTCCCACTTCCTGTAAGCAAAGTTTAGTTCTGAAGATTCCTTTCACCACCAACAATGAAGGGAAACAATCCCACACATTCAAGGTCACCCAATTGCTGGAACTCCACGTGACTGCTCAGCTTCCCAGGCATAGCTTTAAGTGTCAGGCCACTTGCCACCAGAACTTCCTGTGATGATTTCTATAGGTATTAAAAACATATAGCTTAGTAAGTCTCCTCAACCTTCCCATCACTACCGATGAGCCAAAGAGTCTACAACCGATTCTGCACTGCAATCACCCACTTCCCGGCATCCCTTTCACACTTCAGGACTGAAATTCAGTAGAACACAGTCACACCCATTCACTTACACTTTACTTTCTTCACTTCACTAAAGTGGCTTTCTTCACTCCTTGATGGCAGAATTCAGTAGGTGATGCAGAGACTATAGGTTCCCACCAGCCTAAAATACTCACTATTTGCTTCTTTTCTGAGAGAGCTTGTGAAACGCTAGCCTAGAAACACTGACGGCTACTTCTACTCGATACCTCAGGGCAGCAGATATTCTGTTTTTGTTAACATAGAGCAAAGCTAAGACCTTCCAACTTCCTGTGGTTTCCATCAACCCCAGAACATTTGTCCATGTCCCAAGACGCACAACCATCATAGCCTTAACCCTAGTGACATCACCTCTGTCTGTCCTCTTCTATCAACAAACCAAGAGATTGTTGCTATCCTTATTGCATCTTGGACAGAAATTGATATTAAGTTTTATACATCTCTCACTCGTATCACTTTGCTTCTGATATTTATTCCCTCAGAAAAGCAAGATTTATCATTTACCATTTCTCCCATCCAGCAGTTTGCATCCCCTGGTTTGAAAGATAGATTCAGTGACTCTCATGAGGTTTCAGTCAACCTATTGGTTCTAAAGGCTGAACTTAGGGACACCCCACAACCACCAGGATATACCTCCAAGGATCTGCTGCAAGCTTACACCAGGCTTGCCTCCAATGAGCTGCCTTTGATGTGGCAGCAGACTTCAACTAGAGCCAACAATCCAAGGATTCATATGATTGCCTAGATTACATCCCTCACTCTCCACATGAATCCTATCTCTTCCATCATACTGTATGTGCAAGGGAGTCAGCAAGTATAACCCATATGCAATGGAATAAAGATTAAACTACTTCTGAAAAGAAAGGGAAGCAATGTGAAGTTAGGTTTCAGAACACTATAGCCCACCATCCAAGGCCCATCACAAATTCCAGCCTCAAAACACCTCCAATGTCACAACGGCAAATCTCTTGGAGGAGAAAGACCAAGCTACCAAGAAAACCATGTCTACAACTTTCTTTAAAAAATTCAGGCACTTGTTTTGAAACCACAAAGTATCTTTACAGTGTATTGTGTATCTGTGTGTGTGTTCATGTATGTGCAAGTCCATGCACATGTATGTACCCTTCTGGGAGATGGACTACAATCCAAGATGTCATTTTCAGGTACAAACCACCCTGTTTTTTGAGACAGGATATCTCACTGGCTTGGAGCTTGCCAAATAGTTCAGGCTGACTAGCCAGTGATCCCCAGATATCTGCCTGTCTCGGCTTCCCCAGTGCTGGGAGTACCAGAGCATGCCATCCCATCTGGCTAAATGTGACTTCTGGGGCTCAAGCTCCAGGATCTTCTGCTTACCTGGTTATCTCCACAGCCTCCATTTAGCATCTTTAAAACCCTCTTTCTCAGTCTTCCCCTGAAGCAATGGGTGGAGAGGATCATCAGGAAACCTCCTGGCTACCCTCTAAGTGTATCCCACTATATTTACTTGACAAAGCACCTGAGAGAACCAAGCAGACAAGGTGAGTCAAATAGATGCAGACAGGCCTCACAATCCCCATCCATCCTCCACAGGCCTAGGTGGGTGACTCACTGAGCAAACATGAGAGTTGTCTAGAAACAGGAACGAGTCTCCCGAGATGCATTCTGGAGAGTGAAGTGAAGTCACTCACAGTCACTGCTCAACAGGAAGCCACACCCGATGGCTACTCCAGGTCCTTGCTCAGCCTCACAACAGCAAAAGATTCACAGTGTCTAAGGTCCCGGCTTCCATGAAGACTAAGAAGTTTAAAAGCATTAATTTTATTGCCTTGTTGAAAGAAGTAACAATAAAAATATCAGCTGCTGCTTCCTACGCCCGTGTTATCTGTTACATCCATGTACATCTTAAGCATATTATCTCATTTAACTCTTATCCTTAAGATGGCTAGAAAAATAGTGATATGGTTTTCTTTTTCTTTTTTTCTGTTTGCTTTTAGATAAAAAAAAAAAAGCTTAGAGAAAAGAATTCCCTGAGTCCCATAGCTATAAAATAAACGAGTCAGAATTAAACCCCCACTCTACCTGAGCCTTGAGACTGTTGTCTTTGCAGAATTATTATAAAAAATAAACCTGGTATATAAATCTTCTGTCTATGAAGGTTCATGGGATAAATAATGTTTTCTTATTAAAATAAAGATAAATATGTTATGCAAAGAGAAACTAATATACATTGTTGAAACAAAACATGTGTTATCTTTGGCCATGGTCTTAAACCATACAGAAGATCTCTAGGGACCCGGGTTTCCTGTTGGTTGTGCTTTAATTGTCCTCTATCGGAAGCCTAGGCAGTCGGGCACCCCAAGCCTCCTCACAGATAAGTGGCCAACAAATTGAGACTATGAAGACTCAAGAAAGTTCTGGCTTTACATTGTCAAACCAGTTCTGGTGGGACCTCCCGAACAGAGCAACTGCAATATCTCTGACTGGGACTATGCACGGTTTTCCTCTTCTTTCTTGCCAGTGCTGCAGCCCAGCTTCCCTGAGTTCTGCTACAAGCCTATTGAGATCTTGGCCAGAGAATGAAATGTTTCAATTTGTTTGTTGATTTCAAAGGCAACTTCCTGAGAAATACAGCAGCAATTGTGTTTAAATTCACTCGAGTAAAACATTTTACTTATTAGAAAACAGTCTTTGCAATAGGAGCACACTATGCCTGAGACTACAAAAGGGCCAGAGTTGCTCTGTACTAATGTGATGCGTTGTGGCGTTGTCGTGTAAAGGAAAGGGAAGGGGGCAAAGGGGGGCAATCTGAAGAAGGGAAACTCAATAATTCAGACTCTATCTACTGGAAATTAGGACACAGCCCAAGCTTTAAAGTTTAAAGGACACTGTCCTTTAAAGAGTTCCAGTGTAACAGAAGAGCAGGCTCTGTAGCCCACCTGGACAGCATACTAGAGCTGACCTATTGTTGAGGGGCGCAGAGGAGCCAGTCCTGAGGGTGTAAGAGCAGGAGAACTGATCTCCCCACCCCCATATACTCCCTTTGCAGCAGTTAGGAGAAAAGGCCAAGCACCTCACCTGGGAAAAACAGTAGAACTGACCCTGGTGGTGTGTGAGTGGGTCAAATCTGGGGACCTAATCAGGGGCCCCACTTCTTGCTGCTGACTGCCCTGGGTGAGCTACGGAGGCGGTGCTGGAGAGCTCACCTGGGTGATGACAATGAGGGAAAGCTGGCAGACTGACCAATCCAGCTACCACCCAGGCCCAGAACCAGGGATATGGGTGCTCACCACAACATCCACTGCATCTATGCGCTGTTGGAGCATGTGAAGGGGACAAACCTACATGGAGATCCAAAACAGCAGGATCTCCATGACACAGGACAATGGAATATCCAAGAGGAGCCCCAGAGAAAGCCCATTATTTATGGCGTAGTAGAAGCCAGAGGCAGTGACTCGTAGCAATGAACACTTAGAGTAAAGATGAATGAACTAATTTTGTTTTGTTTGGGGGGGGTTGCAAGGGTAGAGGGCCGACACAAGGGGCAGGGAGATAAGTGGGATCAGGATGCACAGTGTGAAATCCACAGAGAATCAGTAAGAGCTGAGGAAGAAAAGAGCGACAGTGCGCTTCAGGCTCTGCAGCTGGCATCTTGTCCATTCCAGACAATAACCTCTCGCATCTCCATATCACACAGGATGAAAATGTTGCATGGAATGATTCAAGAGACCCGGGAACTTTTGAAGGTCATTGAGCTATGGCATAGCAAGGTTGGAAGCCAGATCATGGTTTGGCTCTGCAGGGACACTAGTCACCAATACATGCTAGACCCTAGACTTTCCTTTATCAGAACAGACAAAGCATCCTAATGAAAGTCTTTCACCCTTATGAACATCTCCCTTACCAGAAGCCGTCCCAACCCTTGGAAAAGGTGAGGATACAGAGGCCAGAGAAAGGGCTATTTGAGCTCTTGACCCCAAGTAGTGCCAGAGCCTTGAGGAAACAACATACAGCTTCATTGTGGGCCATTCTGAGGCATGCACCCCCAAAACGGTTATAAAAACCACACCAGCGTCTGCCTTGCTTCTGCTCATGACTATTATGAAGGACAAACCTTCACCTCCACTGTCACTTCTGGAATCTTACTACAGTGCCTCTCATCAACTGAATATAACCTGGAACCCACCATGGAAAGAAATGTGGGGGGGGGTTCAGGTTGCCAGGCATTCCTTAAAGTGCAGAAGAGAGGGAACAGAGGTAGTAACAGCGTGGAGCTTACCACAGCCAGTCTAGCCAAAGGGATCAGGATAGATCAATGACCAATTTATAATGCTACCAGACAGACCTAGGACTAGCAGATGGAGCTAGAACTTTAAAAATTATGACGCTATTATATCATTAACCCGTGGTTCTATAGCTGCTCAAAATTTAGTGGCTTAAAGCAAAGCCCAGCTATGTACCTCACAGCTCTCATGGCTGCCGCACTCGCCCTTCAAGACCAGTGGCTCCACCACTCTGGGGTTCAGAAGCTATTTGACTAGGGCAAAGGGGAACAGACAGTTTCCTCCTGCTCTAGTTGATTGCCCAGGCTTGTCCCCATGGAAGCTGGCAGAGCTCCCAGCGTATTACCTGAGTGCTGCAGAATTTCCTAAGGCTCATCACAACTATCCTGTCATTTTACCCACATCCTACCGGCCAACCAAGGCAGGGGGCTGCTATATTTTCTGCAATACAAATCTAACCAGGAATCAACAACAGAGAAACTGACCTCATTTACTAATAAGAACTGCGAAGTCACGATCCAAGGGGTTGAACACTCCCAGAGTGGTGTGAGAGCCACTTTTGCAAGTGTCTACCTATCCAATAATTTCCTGAGAAAGCAAGGAAAGTAAAGGTCAATGCATCTTCAAGTCCCTTGCCAGACTTCAATGCACTGCTATGCAATATTCGGCTCCACAAGGAATATAGAATTTGCAGCATCCCCCCAAAGCTTCAGCAGCAATAAGACCCTTTTTTTGGCTTTGCTCATGGGCCTGGTGCTCTGAGAATCATTTCCGTGAAACACCATTCCATGCATTGAGAATTTTCAGCCTGGGTCAAGAAAAATGTCTAATTTCATAAGGTAGGGGATGGAATGCCAATAGTAGGGCACTTTTTCTAGTGGAGGAGAACGACTTGTTTCATAGCAGGGTTGAAAGAGGGAACTAAAGTACCATATAGACCCTCAACCTTTGCTCCCCACCTGGAAATATCACAGCATGAGCTCCACCAGCCTCCCAGAAGTCATTAAGACTCCATAGCTAGCTGAATTGCTGGATAATAACAGTTCTTTGCACTTATAGGATGTGTTGCCTCTGAGGAGTGCCAGGCAATTTACTATCACTTATTAATTAATCCTCAGCCCCCATGCGAGATGAGGAAGGGTTATTATGCATGTTTGACAGATGTGTGAAGCAGGCGAAGGTATCTAAAGTGACATTACATTTCCACCCAAGGTCACTCTCTTACTACACTTGCTGGACATCTTCCCAGCTCAATACACCTCCCCTCTTCCAGAGAAGCAGTGGGATTCACCACTGAGGGGTTCCCATCTTTTCAGAAACGTCTGAGTTTTCTGTAGTGAACACGAGGGTTTTTCTAGCCCACTTCATAGAGACTCGAGGCTTCTCATTTCACCATTTTGCACTTGGTTTTGACACTGATGTGCTGTTTTAAAAATCAAGTATCCAAGGATACATGGTTCTTTATTCTTCGCACGTGCGTGTGTGTGTGTGTGTGTGTGTGTGTGTGTGTGTGTGTGTGTGTGTGTGTGTGTGTACATGTGAATGCTGGCTGACTAGTGCTACGGCATGTGTTTGGAGGTCAGAGGACAGCTTTCAGGAATCTGTTTTATCTACTGTGAGTTCCAGATTCCGGCTTATGTAGCAAGCCCGTTCACCTACATCCACTCTAGGGTCCCGAAAGTGCTTCTCACTGTATTGATTTGGCTTTTTTGTTCATTATGGAGGATGCGCATACCGTTGGCTGAAACGTGATGCCAGGACTGCTCAGAGTATGATAGAGGGAAGAGTTGCAGAAGATGCATGTGCTGTCTTCTGTCTTCCTGGCAGCACTGAACTAGGAAAGAAATGCAGTTCCGCTTTCCTACAGGGAACACACATACGAGTGCTCAGGCTGGTGGAGTCCACTTCAGTCAGCTGTGGAATGAATACTGTAGAAAACAGGCAATGCTATATGGGCAGCACATGCTAGATGGGTATAAAAACTGGACTCGGTGGGTTGTTTTTGGTTTTTGTCTTTTTAAGGAATCAAAGCCGGGTTAAAAGGGAAGGGGGATAAATCTGGGAGGAATTGGGGAGGGGTTGGATATGATCAAAATTAGCTATATAAGAAAAAAACGAGAGGGAAACAAAAAATAATCCAGATCACTCCCTGCCGTAGGAACTATTCAGAGCTTCTCACATGCGCAGTGGGGCAGTGTGTTCAAGGGACAAGCTTGTCATTGTGCCTGGGGATTGGCCTGCAGCTGGCAGCTCCCACAGATTAGTTCCCGTAGGACCACAGGAGCAGACTTCCATCCTTCCTCCCCGGTGAGCTGCAACGCTGCTTTTTTGTTTCTAGGTCCCGAGATTAATCTTGCGTGTCTGCGGATGACAAGTGAATGTATGTCCTAACATGTGTTTTAACTAATTGCTCATTACTGAGTGAAATTTGTCATCTTCAACCTGTCCTTTTTCCCTCCCATCTGCCCACACCTGTTAAATCCTCTTGATTATCCTCCAAAGTCACATCTTACTGATTCAATCTCTGCTCTACCTCTGTGTGGGCTGGGGTGAAAAGCCCAGGCCTCACTGCTTGCACTGGATGCTCATTTCACAGGGTTGTCATGAGACACCTTTGCACACAGGGTCGGACATCAGTAAACGTTGATTATTTTTATGCCCCATTTATTCTTCTCCTGTATTCCCATGGCAAGTTACTCATCCAACTATATGTGGTATCGAGTCAAGCTGCCTGTGTAAGTTAGTAACAATAAGCCTTTAAATAAATGATGAATCTATACTGATCCTAAGGTAACAAAGATAGAAGCAGGAAGAAAGGGCTTGGACGGAGATGAGCAGGAGTAATTGCTCTTCATAGGCACCTTTACCAGGGACCTAGACATAGTCACTTGTTTATGATCCAAATTTACAACTTCAAAATATATGTCAAATCAATCATATTTTGTAAGATAATATTCTGTCAACTTGCTATGTGAGAAAATCACTCTATATTTAAAGAGACATGGGGAAATAAAGGAGAGTGGGGTGGGGAACCAAAACAAAAAGCTGTGACAAAAAGCTTTTGGAGAATGTGAATAGGATACAAAAGAACTGTAAGAGAAAGACATGGGTCACTGGTGGAGGTTTTGTCCTCTCTGGCTCTGGGTGGACCAAGTGACTGCCCATGCCAATTTATACAACATTGTTAAAATATATATTAGACGGAGTGCAGAGTTTGGCAGACATCGGAGAAGTAGCAACTGGTAGCTAATGAGTTAACTAACATACACAGTCTTTGAAGACAACTCCATTCTTTCTGACCTAGTTAAAAATGGAGCATAAAAAGATCGGATAAAACGCAAAGAGAAATTTGACTCTTTCCAATGTTCTCTTCCAAGAATTCTTCCCAATGTCAGTATGTGAATGCTTTGTAAACAGCCGAGACCTGCTAATAAGACTCCAGTTATCTGCTGAGTCTCATTTTTCAAGGGCCATCTATTTCCCAAACAATATTGGGAAACATCCTTTGTTCGTGAGCCAAGACTATTTTGGGAAAGCAAAAGAATTGAAAAGAAAATTAGCCAAAGCTGCTTTAGACCCCCACCTTCCACCTCTCGAGCTGTAAGGCATTTTTTTGCATCCTCAGCAAGAGGTTGCCCCGTCTCCATGAACACCAGGTACTTAAGCCACCAAGGTACCAGCCTGTAAATGATCTTGGCCTGGCCTTGCTTGTGACTGGTGGAGAGGATCCAGAAGCGAGTCTCCAAGCAGCCTCCTACTGTGAGCCCTGCTCAGCTCAGCGGTGCCATCATCCCGTGCTCTCAGGCAAGAGCTGTGCCTTCCTCTGCATTTTATTTTGAGCCAAATACACTTCAAGCAATCCTGAAAAGAGAGGATTATTAACTGTTCCCACCATGCTTTGTGGCTTAATTAAGGACAATGGTGGCTATGGGGGGGGGGTGAAAATATGTTGGGACACCAAGCCAGTCATTACAGAACAGATCCCCTGCTCCAAGCAGAAATCAGGGAAAAACAAAGAGAAAACAAGACAAACCAGAAGGTCACCAAAGCGTGCCAAAGATGCCTGCTCTCTAGTTCTAAAAAGAGAGGCAGAGAAAGCAAGAGTGAGCAGCTGCTCACCCCCAGAGCTGTTTGTACAAATGACAAGGGAGACAGACACACATTACGATTATACTCACACTTCAGCCACAGGATCAGCAATATGGACCCAAATCATGTTATGTATGTAAACTAGTCAAACTTCACACACACTCACACACAACACACACATACACATGTTCATACACACACATGTGTGCATGCACACACAACACACACAAACACATGCACATACACATGTGGGCGCACACATATTCACACACGTGTGTGCACACACAAAACACACACATAAACACATGCACACACACATGCAGGCACACACATATTCACACACATGTGCGTGCACACACAAAACACATACACATAAACACATGCGGGCACACATGTGGGTACACACATATACACACATGAGCACACATGCACACTCACCCACACACATCACAAAGATTTTGTTGAGAGGGATGTCCAGGAATAGAGTGAAAGTCTCTTGCCAGCAAACTCACAGCCCTCTGACCTTATTCACTGAAGGCGTCTATAGCTAATCTGAGCGAACACAATCAAGCCCTGTCAGGTTAAAATGTGTGCCAGCTGCCTTGGGCAGACTTCCTGCTCTCCACTGATAAACGGTTACATGCAGCCACTTCACTTAGCATGCTGAGCATCAGAATCCCCAGGGTCCTCAAAATTCCCCTCGCCATCTATCACGGATCCCACCATAGTAAAGCAAACATAATAGGTCTGATTCACATCAACTGCACAATTGGGAGACAGTTTTAAATTTTATTCCATAATGAGGGCGGCTTTATTGTTGAAGGCACTGGAGGAATACAAATCAGGAGATTTTTTCGTCCATAAAAAGGCCAGTGTTTAGAGTCTGGAAAAATGTGAAGTTGAGAAGAGGGATTCTTCCCGAGATTTATGTGTAAATAAAATGAGAGCTTACAAAGCGAGGGAAGACGACTCTTTAATGTGGCTTCTCCTCTAGAAATATTTATACAGGCCTGTGAGCCAAGCCCAATAATTCAGTCGATGTGGGAGGTGTTCACAAAAACATATCAAATATTAAAACCCCCATTTTGCAGGAAAATGCTTCATATGTTATATAGGCAGAGTAGAATTTAGGCAAGTTTCCCTTTGTTTTCCACCAAGAAGGATTTGAGCGCTGCTCCCCCACCACACACACACACACCTTTATACAGTCTAAGAAGAAACACGTTGTCCTTTGTTGGAGAATTGGGAAGAACCTGGAAAAGAACCCTCTATAGGACCTCAGCAACTACAAAGTGACTGAGCCCCAGCCTGGCCTTCAACAGACACAAAGATGCAGAGTGTCTAACAATCCTGTAGAGGTGGACGAGGCAGAGGCTAGGGTGCAGCTCAGTGGTAGAGGACGTCCCTAGCACATGTGAAACCCCGAGGCCAATCCTGAGCACAGACAAAAAGAGAAAGGGAAGGAGTGAGGGAATGGAGGGAGGAGACTGAGGGAGAGGAAGAAGAAAGGGAGAAAAGAGAGAGGCAGGGAGGGAGGGAGGAAGAGAGGATGGGGAGAGTAGCCATCCTCACAGGTGCTGAGATTAGGAGCATTCTGCAGCGGTGGCTGATGGTCTGGAAGCAAAGCCATCACTAGGTAGGTGGCTGCTGAGCTTGCCACACCTGTGCATATGCTCTATCCTTTGCTTAGAATGCTAATCTCTCTTTCCTCTTCTCAGAAAACATCTGTGCCACCCTCACGAATCTCCAAGTCTGTACTCAGGTGTTCTCCTACCTCACTTACCTCTCATCCTGGATCCCCCTTCCTGTTCCAGGTCACACAGCCTTTGCTAATGCTGCCCACGACAGCACAGGCATTTGTCCGGGGAGCTGGGTTTGACACCGGACTTGTAGACTTGAGCAGAGGCACAATTGTTCTAAGGTGGAAATACGGACCTGCTGCTTCTCCTAATAAGATCTCTCAGCCAAAGGTGACAGAATTGACAATATACACTGTGTATAAAAAAAAGTCTTGAAATTTTTTGTGAAACTAGAAAGATTGTCAAACTTTCGGAGCTCCAAGAAGGTGGATATTTATTTGCTCTCACATTTCCACTTAGGGCAGCAGCAGCAGAGTCTCCAGAAACCTGGCAAATGCATAGGTCCCCCTCCTATTAGGAGGTCATTTTAATTACCTCCAAGTGGGTGAAGCTCTGTGCTGGAAGACTTTGGGTGGGGGAAAAACCCTCTGTTAAGATAAAGGTGACCCAGAAAGACCTTAGCAAAGATCCCTAGGAGACAACAGGGAGAGAATGATGGAAAGGAGGTGAAAAGGTCAGATGCCATGGTCAGGAACATTGTGTCCCCAGGCAGGGGGTGATGCTAGAGGAAGGTAGGCTGCCCTTCTGCCTCCGAGAGGCACGATCTGCTCATGCTGCCAGGGAGATGTGAGAGAGCAGAAAGCAGGGCTGACGCGACCAAGGCTTACTTTGAACCAAAGCTACCTACCTTCCCAGCAGGCTGAGATGAGCAACAAGGGGACAATGATTCTGAGATTCAGGGCACTGAATTTAGGGGTGCAGAGGAGTTAAGACCCCAGACAAGCAAAGAATCCTTTCTCATAATCCAAGAGCAAAATAGAAAGACCCTTCAGTGGGTTTGTTTGTTTGGTTGGTTTTTTTTTTTTTTTTTTGGTGTAGACTTACAGGAGTGTCTTCTTTGCACCATTATTGACATCTGGGGACTTGTGGGGGAAAATCTCAAACCCTTTCTTCCCACAGGAGACCTCAACCTGCACAGCCCTGCACGGCCCTGCCCACCTGCCTGCTTTTAGTACTGTTATGTTTGCCTTCACTCACTGTGAGGAAAAACCTCCAACACGGATGCCATCACCATGTTGACACAATGTCACACATATCATTCCCATCCCTGAACAAGTTCCTGTAGGACCAGAGAACAGCCTGAGGGACACCGGAAGGCAGAGACCTCTAACGAGGATGGGCACAAGGGTTTAAACACACAAAAGGCTCGAGTCTGCTTTAGACATCCACGTTGTGACCGAGAGCTGCAGAGTCCTGTTCCACCCTCAAATGTCAAGTAGAATAACCAGGACAGAAGGAGACCAGCCCAAAACACCAGAACTGAAGAATGAAATCTCTAAAATATTAGTGACTTGTGCTTGACGATAAAATTGAATGCTTAATATTTGTCTGTTGCCTACCAAAGCAAACTGCACAAAGTAACTCAGAATGAAATATTTAATTAGCTACTCTGAAACGGATTTGTCTTCAAGTCATTACTCTAATTAACACACCCAGCTCCCCCGTGCAATAGTGGCCTTGTTCATATGAAGCCGGCATAGAGTTCATATTTGTCTACTCATGTACATGGCTCTCTAAGAGCCTCCCCCTTGCCGCACAGACTATTTTCTGCTCCCTAGCTTCCTGTATTTGTGGGTAGCAGTCATTATGAACAAAACACAATAAAGAAACTGCTCCAAATGAGAAGCATTTGATGTTCGAACTGTACAAGGAACAGGCTATTTATCCAACGTGCGGTGCAGATGTGGCGGCTGGATGCACGCACACATGCAAACCAAATGATCAGCCCGCATAATCGTGACAATTATACATTGCAATATGCCTCCGTTTTCACTACTAACTCAGGAAGCTCCAAGGAAGAAGGGGGGAAACAAAACCTCATTTTGTTCTTTAAAATTTTTCAGCTTTGTGGACTCTACCTGCTTACCAATAAATTTAGGAGTATTGAAAATATGCTGTAATAAATTTACGAGCAAAAATTATTCCCACTGAAAAATTATATAATGAACAATTTGGAGGCATCTAGACTAGAGAATAACTGAGAAAATGCCAGTGCAATATTGCCATCTACAGGAAATGGTGGGGAACTACATAAAGGTTAATTTTTTTTTCTTTTTTTTTCCAGTTTGGTTTCCTCCAAGGGAGTAAAGAAAGCATCACAGTGAGGTGCCTTGTATATATTATAATGATAGAGAAAAGAAACTCTGGATTTTTAAATGATTCAAACTCAAGATCACAGATATTCCAATTTTTCTTCACTTCTCTGGACCCTGAGGAGTTGGAGAGATCCAGTGGAGCATGCTGACCAGGAGGAAAATCAGAACTGAGGAATTCTGACCTCAACCTCCACTCCAGAAGGACCGTACAGCCCTAGTCTTTGACTGGTCTTTCTGTAGGCTCCCACTTCAGCTTGTTTGGGTATGGTTTGAATGTCAAATCCAAACGGGCTTGAATGATCTGCTTGGTACCCAGCTGGTGGTACTGTTAGGGGAAGGGATGGAGACTTTAGGAAGTGGGGCCCGGCTAGAGGAGGTAAGTTCACTGGGGGTGTGCACTTGACCTAGATCTGCAATCCTGTCTACCCCTGCACCCCTTGTTTATCATGAAGTGAAACAATCTTCTATGCCAAACTTCTGCTTCTGTGATGTTCTGCCCAATTGCCTGGGTCAACCACCCATGGACTGAAGTCTCTAACACAGGTAAAATAAATGTTTCATTCTCAAACTGTTCTCTTGGGCATTTGGCCACAGAGACAGAAAAGTAACCAATACAAGTTGTTTAAGAAAGCAGAAATATTGCACATGTGTGTGAAATCTCCAGATATCTTACCCTGTGGTCTGAATAAAGCATGTCTTGAGGCTAGCTTTGGCTCAGAACAACTATCCTGTGACATTTGGAGCAAAAAAAAAACAAACATTTTTTCATGTACACTGGACAAATGAAAACAGAGGAACCTAGAGGGTCTATTACATAGGTGGATGTTTACCAAGTGAGATTTTGTGCCATGCGCTGAAACGCCAGTCTAGTCAGGGAGAAGAGCTTCCTCCTCGAATCCAGAAACCTCTGTGGTACAGGCCTTAATGAAAATGTACATAACCTACTACATGCAATTACACTAAGCTATTCCCCTGTCTCACCACATTCTCTAAGTCTACACCTGAAAATTACCCAACATGAATTGTGAATGGCACAATGGAAGAGAAAGGAAGGAAACGAAAGCAAGAACCAAAAAGCAAGAACGAAACGATAGTCTTAGATTAGAAACTGTCCCATAGGAAAAGGGGGAGGTTGTTGTAATTCTGATTTCAGGATCGTCATCATGAACAAGGAAGAAAGTCAAAACTAACAATGCCTATAACTCTAAATAACCAAGAGAAGTTAAGAAAGAGCTACACAGAGAGCTGCAAAGTTCTCCATGTGTCTATTAACCAAATACACTGTTTAAGATAACAAAATACCAGGCCATCTGACATGGACCAATTACTTCCTGACTAGATAGTTGCAGATTTATATTATCACAGAACAGAGGGATCCAGAGCACACATATTATAATTCATTGTGCTGATTCATGCATGTTTTCTTAGTTGTTTCCTCAAATTCATTTTTAAAACATTTTTAAATTAAAATATATCATTCTCCATTTGCATGTTCTGTTTCCTCCAATTAATTTTTTTTAAAAATTTTGAAGACAGATGGTGGTGGCACATGCCCTTAATTCCAGCACTCGGGAGGCAGAGGCAGCTGATCTCTGTGAGTTCGAGGCCAGCCTGGTCTACAGGAGCTAGCTCCAGGATAGGCTCCAAAGCTACAGAGAAACCCTGTCTCAAAACAAAACAAAATTTGAAATTAAAATCCATCATTCTGTTCCGTTTTCTCCTTCCAAGTTTGCCATGTACCCCTATCTTCTTCTCTAGATTAAATTCATAGTTTATAGCCTCTTTTTCTTCAATTAATGTTACACACACTCACATGCACACACACACACCTATTCATTCCAACATATAAATACAACCTGCTTGGTCTGTGTGTTATTTGTATTTTATGGGTTCAAGGCTGACGCACTTGTTATTGGTTAACAAAGTCGGGGGGGGTCCTTAGATAAAACTATCTTCTCCCGCTCTCAGCTTTCTTCAGTTGCCTGCAGTGCTTTGTCTGTGGATGAGGTTCTATGAGTTCCCTTCTTCCATATTAGCTTGTCTATGGTGTCATCCTTGGTTAGGTCTTGTTTAGGCAGCCATGATGTTGAGACTTCTTGGGTAGAACCTCCCTGACACTTCTAGAAGATGTGACTTCTCAGCAGACGTCCAATTTCTTTTCTTACATCTTATAATCTTGCTGACCCCTCTTCTATCAAGGTTTATGTTGGGGTTAAGCCCCACTAAACCTCTCAGGATTCAGAAGGATCGCTATAGCAGGTGAAAGCTTCACTATTAAGGTCCGAGGGTAAATGAAATAAACTATCTCACGTAAGTCTTTTTATCCTGTCCAATTTATGCTTTCTATGCTCTCTCTAATGCTCTCTTGATGTACCCCTTTCGATGTCCCTCACTGTTTTTCCCATCCCACAAGGATTCCAGTTTATATAACCACAGGCATAGTTAACAATTTTCTGTTAAATAACAATGATACCAAACAAGCATTTCTTAGGGATAACAGGATGGATAAAAGACTGATGAGGTGGGTACCTTATGTCTCAGAAGGGACATGGCTGTGAAGCTCTCAGGCAGATACCAGGAGGATTAGTATGGTGTTTGGTCCCCAGGGCTAAACATCAGGGTGCTATATCCACTGGCACCCACATAAGAAGGAATTTCTTTCTCTGGGACTGGTTTAGCAACCCAAGTTTTTTTCTGGTATATTTTAGGGGTAAAGGTACAAACAGTTAATATCCTAGACTCAGACCTTGTGTCAAATGAAAGGTGAAGTTAAGTACAGAATATTAATAGTTTGTTAGGTTAAAGCAAAGGCCAGTAGGTTACACTCTCCTGAATTGGCTGTTAGAAAATTCAGGGCCACCCAGACCTGTTTGTCAGTAGGAGCAAACATACTGGCTCTCCTGTTTAGGGCCTCTTGCTCAAGGCTCCTTTCTTGTCAATGAGTCCTGTCAATAAGGATACTTGTGGGGGGCTAGCTTTAAGTAGATTTGACTATGAGAACAAACGTTTGGCTGAGTGAATGTTTTCACACCAGGGCCCCATGATATGGGTGAGGTCATCCAGTTGCCTGTACAGGATGAAGTTATCTCAATGAATGATTTATACACTGATGGGTTATTTCAGGAGAAATCCCATTATGGAAGGGATAAGAGCCATCGTTTCACAAAATTTCTATGGACTTGACAGTGACTACCCAAAAGACCGGTGTTCCCAAAGCTCTGAAAACTGGGTTCCTCCTTGGATGGAATACACTCCACGCGTTTGTCTAGTGACCTGCCAGCTGTACTTTTACTGTGTAATGCCTGTGACTCACAGCACTCTTCCACAGTGTTCCCTGAATCTTGAGTGCAGAAGTTAGGTTGTCAGTTGGAGCTGGACAATCATGTTCTCTGCAGTTTGGTTGGTTGTGAGTTTTTTTTTTCAATGATAACCACCTGTTGCAAAGAGAAATTTGTTGAGGAGTGACAACTACACTTATCTGTGGGTAAAGGGAACTTTAGAATGCAGTTAAAATTATGATGGTGGGCTGTGAAATAATCCCTTTGTACACTGTGTAGATCTGTCACTGTGGTTGGGTTAGTAAAGAAGCTGTAATGTTCTGTCTCTTTAAAAGACAAGCCACACCCACTCCCAGCTTCCAGCCTTAGCCTCACTCCCACTCTCTCTCTCTCTCTCTCTCTCTCTCTCTCTCTCTGTCTCCTCTCTCTCAGAGAGGCAGCTGACTCCCCTCTCTCTTCCTCTCCCCTTTTCTCTTTTCTATCTCTCTCTTTTTCTTTCTCCCCCTCTCTACTCCCTTCTTCCCCTTTTTCTTCCCCTCAATAACCCACCTAATAAATGTTCAACTTTACTCTGTATGGTCTATGTCTTGTCTCTCACCTGCCCTCAGCCGCCACATGGCTAGTGGCGGCTAGCTGCCAGAATGCTGCCAGGGACCCACAGCCACATGGAGACATGCTGGCATGGTCTCGTGTGCCTGCCCTGACCAGGACTGGCTGCTGTCCCCTGCCTGCTGGGGAACTCGCAACAAAAGCATTACAAAAGCTGACTGGCTAATAGCTGAATAGGATAAAGTTAGGGAAGAACCAAACTGAGAATGCTGGGAGAAAGAAGAATGGAGTCTGAGGAGTCACAAGCAGAAATAGGGAGAAGCAAGATGGACATGCCTCACTGAGAAAAGGTCCCGAGACACATGGCAAAGCATAGATAAGAAATATGAGTTAGTTTAAATGTAAGAGTTAGCTATTAATAAGCCTGGGCTATTGACCAAGCATTTATAATTAATGTTAAGACTCTGAGTGGTTATTTGGGAGCAGGCAGTCAGAACAGAAACTCCTACCTACACTGGTGTAATAAAATGGCAGTTTTAGGTTGTCCCTCAAGATCCATGACCTCACTAGCTCCAGATGGTTGGTTAGGTTTCCAGTACCAGACATGATTTTCCTCTTGTTGAATTGGCATTGAGTCCAGTTAGAAAGCTTTAATTACTGGCAAGACATGAGTGCTAATACCCTTGGGGATTACCTTTTGTTTCTTATAAGCAGAATAATAAAGGACATTTCAAATTACATATAGGAGAGAGGTAAATAGAGACCACTTGTTCATTCCCTAACTGCTCAGGCCCAAATAATCACACAAAAACTGTTACAACATTGCTTGACTAATGGCTTAGGTGTCTTTCTAGCTAGCTCTTACATCTTAAATTAACCCACTTCGATCGATCTGTGTATCACCAGGAGGCTGTGGCCTACTGGTAAATTTCCAGGATCCTTTTACATCAGCAGCTACATGGTATCTCTCTGACTCCGCCTACTCTATCTCTATTCTGATTTTCCTCCTGGCTTTACTCTGCTAAGCCATTGCCCAAACAGCTTTATTCATCAACCAAGAAAAGCAACACATATACAGAAAGGCATCCCACATCAGAGGGACTCAGGCCACACTCGTCAGGTAGGTAAGAGGATTATTGAATCTCAAATGTCCCTCACAGGCTAATGTCTTAAATGCTCAGTACCCAGCTTGTGGGATTATTTTAAAGGCTACAGAGGTTTTATGGGGAGCCTAGCTCCAATAGGACCCATACTTCTAGGTATGGTTCAGGCCTCATGCCCAAATGGACCTGGCCAACACAAAACCAGCTCAAGGATATTTTTGCAAACGTTTTGTTTCATTTTGCTTTTCTTTCATTTTTTTGTCTTATTGGTCTTTTGTCTGTTTGTTTTGATTTTCACTTTTATGTTTTTGTGGGGTTTGTCTATTGATTTTTGTTTGCTTGCTTATTTTTGTTGTTTTGAGAGAGGGAGAAAAAGAGAAAGAACATAAAGCTGTGTGGGTAGAGGGTGGGAAAGATCTGGGAAGGAAGGGAGGAAATATTAAAATATATTTTATGAAAAACGGTAAACAAAAAACCAGTAGGCCACCAAGGACAGACATTTGATAGGTTATCCCTGCTTCAACGCTGCTCTATCTCCTTTCTGACCCACACCATCTGAACAGCTGCCGACCCTTGTGCTTCTGCTGCCATGGAGAGGGCCGCTCTGCCATCACAGATTGCAATAAATACACTTTCCCCAGTGAATTCTTTCTGTCAGAGATTCAGTCCCAGAAACACGAAAGTAACTAGCACAAAAACTGACTCATGGAGTTAAGCTACTGCCATAACTAAAGCTGTCTGTGTAGGTCTCCAGCTTAGGAACTCATTCGTAGGAAGAGTGTAGATTCAAGTGCCACTTAGTAGCTGATTCTAGCAAGTCTAGGAGACCAGAGAGTGGATAGTAGAGGGAGTTTGTGCCACAGGGCTCCAGAAGGCAGCAAGAACTCCACTGGGAATTAGGCTAGAGAATTTACTTACCTTCTAGAAAAGAATCTGGTTATGTTTTGCCTATGTTCTGAATATCTGGGTGAGGCTGACCTAACTTACTTGATAGGAAATTTCCAGACAGCAAGAAATTCAGGATGTGGCATCATTATTGTTTGCTGCTGTTAACTTGTTAGCACCAGGATGCTAAATGAAATAAAGGGAGTGGTGACCTCAGGGCAAGACTCTACCCAGCTAAACTTCTAACTTGTGAAAAGGAATTAACCAACAGCAGCGAAAGAACCAACAACAGGAAGTTAATGTAAATATAATTTGAAGAGTGGGCTGAAAGAAGCAAGCAGCAGAACTTGCTAGCTTTGGGCCATATGGGTCTGGCTTTAGAGTCAAGAATATAAGAAAGGGATTGTGGAACCTCCTTCCATGACCAAAAAAAAGCCGTTGAGGCCAGGCATGTGTCACAGTGTCCCTTCATGAAAGTTCAGAATGGCCATTGCATGAAGCTATGAAGGAGAAACCTGGATTGTGTTGGAGACCCCCAAGATGTTGAAGATGGTAGAGTTGAGGGATATCTGCAAAAGAAAGCTGTAGACTGCATATGGAACGAGCCCAGGAAAGAGAAGTAAGTTGCAGTCAACAAAGCTGAAAAAAAATTGGAGATCTGAAAGGTGCTTTAACATCAGACATGGACATGCAGAATTTGGAATTACCCCGCCGGATTTTGGTCTTGCTTTGGTCCAGAATTTCCTCACTATGCTCCCTTTCCTCCCTTTTGGAATGGTAACGTATATCCTGTGCCATTGTATGTTAGAAGGATGTGATCTGCTTTTTTATTTTGATTTTACAGGAGTTTATAGTTAAAAATTGCCATGAGTCCCAGAAACTTTGAACTTTCTTATTTATATTTTATATGCATTGGCTTTTTGCCTGCACGCATGTCTGTGTGAGGGTACCAGATCCCCTGAAACTAAAGTTACAGATAGAACATAAATTGACATGTGGATGCTGGGAATTGAACCAGGGTCCTCAAGAAGAGTAGCCAGTGTTCTTAACATCCGAGCTATCTCTCCCACCCCAGAACTTTGCACTTTTTAAAATATTGAGACTGTGATACACAATGGGAACTTCTAAAATTGGACTAAATACATCTTTTACATTATGGTATGGCTACAAACCAATGGGAGCCAGACAGTGGAAATGTAGTGGCTTAGATAAGAATAGCCCCAATAAGCTCATGTATTTGAATGCTTAGTAACCAGCGAGTGGAACTTGTCAATAGGATTAGAAGGATAAAAAGTGTGACTTTGAGGCAGAAGTGTATCCCTGGGGGTGGGTGGGTTTTGAGGTTTTTCAAAAGCCCTCACACAGTCCAATGTTTCTATCTCCCTCTCTCTGTCTCTATCTTGTGGATCAGGATGTAACTCTCAGCTACTCCTCCAGCATCATGCATACCACCATGCACCCCACCACAATGATGGACTAAACCTCTGAAACCATAATAAGCAAGTCTCCAGTTAAATGCTTTCTTTTTATGAGTTGCCTTGGTCTCTTCACAGCAAAGGAATAGTGACTAAGACATCACCAAAGCAAGGGTGCTTATTAAAAGTATCTGTGACCAATCTTACTCTTTTTTTTTTAAGATTTACTGATTATGTATACACCAGAAGGTGGCACTGGAATGCATTATACATGGTTAGCCACCGTGTGGTTGCTGGGAATTGGACTCATAACCTCTGGAAGAGCAGCCAATGCTCTTAACCTCTGAGCCATCTCTCCAGCCCCGAGCAGTCTTACTCCTTAATGAGTTCTTTATATTCAATTCACCTTAAGTGGTGAATATGACTGAGGTCATTTCTCTTTTTTCTTTGTGGGGGGAGGGGAATCTGGAACAGTCTGCTTCATGAGGTGTTTCTTACCCCCTCCTCCCATACTTGTTGGCTTTTTAAGTTAATAAAATTTTAAGAATTCCATGTCTTCCACTGAGGTCTTACCTGTATGTTATTTTTGCAGTGATTCCTTTAAGACTTTCAGTACTACCTGAAGTTAATATTGTACTACATGTGCAATGAAAGGTGTTTGCAAAAATGCAGAAGGTGGGAGAAGAGGAGCAAGGAACCTTAGGACCGTGAGGGGCTGGTCCACCCACTGACACAGTGTGCCTGAACTAATGGGAGCGCACCAAATCCAGCTGGACTGGGACTGAACGAGCATATGATCAAACCAGACTCTCTGAATGTGGTGGCCAGTGGGGACGGACGGAGAAGCCATCAACAATGACACCAGGACCTATCTCTTCTGCATGTATTATCTTTTTTGGGAACCGAGTCTTTTTGGATGCACACCTTCCTAAGCCGGGATGGAGGGGGGAGGGCCTTGGACTTCCAACAGGGCAGGGCACCATGCCCTCTTTTAAGGAAGAAGGGGGAGGGAGGAAGGGTGGGGAGGAGTGGGAGGGGACTGGGAGAAGGGGAAGAAATGTAAAAATTTTATTTTTTTTGAACGGAAAAAAATAAAAGAATACGAAAAATGCACTATATAGTGCATTTATGTGTGCTTAGCATTGACATATATTTTATTCTTCATATTATAAATTCTGAGATAGTTGCTATCTGTAGTGCCGTTTATGAGGCCCTGTGGATCTGAATTTCTATCTGACAGAAGTTCTTACACTAGAACAACTTACAGCATTTCTTATAGCACACGTCTCCCCACAACAAACTTTTCCACCTTCCATCTAAAAACAAAGTCTTTGTCGAGCCTAATTTTGGCAGTTGACTCCCCTCGAGCATCGCTGGGGTGTCCTAAATTGTTTTCTATTTCCCTTCACAAGTCTTTCGGCATATGCATCACTGCTTTCACACAGACCCTGAGTGCTTTTGTTTTCTTTTCTTCTCATGGCTTGCTTTCAAGATTTTATCTTTATCTCCCATTAGGATGTACTTGTTGTACACTGGTATTCTTTGTTATGTTCCATTTTCATATGAACATTTGCTGAAATTCTTTCTCTTCCTTTTTGACCTATCTTTTATTTATACTTAGTGATCATTAAACTATAGCCTAGGGCTTCATCAAGTTCACTGTGAGTTAGATATAGCTGTTAGCAGGCAAACTCCAGGTATGCCCAATATTTTCATAATGCCTATGTTTGCTTTCATGATATAAATAGCAGATGTGAACACATTTTGCACCAGAGACCCATGGTCTTTTGCAAGAAAAGCTTGCTAACCCATTTTAGACAATTATTTTGCAAAAGTGAAATAATATATCAGTGATACTTTGTTCTCACTGACCCTTCAAATTCAGGAACAAATATTTTTTTAACTAAGTCTCTTAGAGATTAAAGATGATTATCTTTTTTACATCTTTGTTATGTATACGAATGCTTTGCCTGCATATCTGTCTGTGTACCACATGTGCAGTTCCTATGGTTGCTAGAATATAGAATAGCCCTGAGACTGGAGTCATGGATGGTATAAGCCACCATGTGGATGTCTGAGACAAATCTTACAGTTTAAGACTGAAATACCCCTGATAATAAGAATCACAAGCTAGAAAGTCTATGATAAATTCACCAGAGCTCCATGGTAGCACAGGAAGCAGTTCTTGGGGAAGGATACGTAGACACGCTGAACTGTTCAGGTGGCATGAAGCTAGCCTTATGCAGTGGAACATACAATGAGAGGTAGCCTCACCTTCTGTGGCTGGACAACCCTAAGAATTACTGCTCGTCCCACAACTAGAGTTATCAAGTGACCCAACCTCTAGATCTACCTATCTACTGTGCAACCACTACAGACAAAATTTTAATGCTCCAACGCAGTGCCTTGAGCCCCACAGTTGCATCCCTCCAGCAGAGTTTAATGATATCCATCAGATTTTAAAGCTCTAATATTTGTCCTTCTGGAGATATTGCAGTGTTCTGTTTATTTCCCCCACTTCTCAATGCACTTAAGACCCTGAGTGTACAAAATGTGACATCTCAGAAACATGGAATAACTTGCTCAGCTTACAGGCCACAAAGGCAAGTGTAGTCACTAAAATTTCTAGATATGCCATTAAAACACAACCAAAAATTCTAAAAATCTAACAAAATAATATGGCACTTGATTGGCCTGAGTTCCGCACCAACATAGAATGATAAGGAGGACAAGAAGTTCCAACTTCAGCTGCCCCAACATATACACCATGTACCTGACAGACTCCAACTTTAGAGCGCCCAGACCAAGTAGACCAATTGCTACTCTAGTAATTCACAATTGGATTAATTTTTACCTTTCAGGTCCTGTTCTTCCTCTTAGTTTTAGTATTTTGAATATTTTTTAAAGTTTTCATTTATTCATTTCACATTTATATAATTTTATTTATGCATTTTATTGTGACATTTTATCGCTCATCTTTTTCTATCTAAACATTCTTTTCCATTTGTTCTCTAGTCTTTTCTTTAATTTTATATCTTGGTTTCCCTTCCTGTTCCTGCAATAAAACACTATAGCAAAAGTGGCTTTAAGAAAGGGGTTTTATTTGGCTCACAGTCCCAGGTTTAGAATCCATCACTGCAGAGAAGCCAAGGCAGCAGGAATCTGAAGTAGCTGGTCACACTCATAGCCAAGAGCAGAGAGGACAAATGTGTGAGTCCTTACACTCAGCTTGTTTTCTCTCTTTTATAGGCAGGGCCCAAGCCCAGGGAATGCTGCTGTCCTCTTTTCCCACATCAATAGATGTAACCAAAACAACCTCTACAGACCTGCCCACAACCAACCTAATCCAGACCATTCCTACTTAAATCTCCCTTCCTGAGTAATTCTATTTTGTCCTGACAATTAAAACTAATAGCCTCACTTTGTTTCTCCTTTCTTTTCCCTTTCCCACATCCATTTTCTTTTCCTTTTTTTTTTTTTTTCGCTTTTATAGTAATTTTTGTCATTTTCTGTTTTGAGGTCACTGATGGTATTATTAGTCCACTTTAACATAATTTTAAGGGTATTTTTATATTTTTTGTTGTTTGTTGATGTTTCTGCTAGAGAAATTTGGTTTTGTACAGTCAGTAGTGGTGTATGACTTATCCTAATACTCAGAAGGCAAAGGCAGGCAGATCTCTGTGAGTTCAATGCCAACTGCTACAGAGCAAGTTCCAGGACAGTTAGGACTGTAACACAGAGAAACCCTGTCTCAAAAAAATAAAAAATAAATAAAAAAATTGATTTCTACTATCTCGGTGGTACTGAGGATTAGGCTTTCAAAATTAAGCTGCCCATTAAGAAAACCCTGTAATAAAACTGAAGGAAGCAGTCAAACCAACAAATGTGTAAGTCCTAAAAGACACAGAAGAAATGTGAAAAAGGCAGCACAATGTCCTCAAATGACCACAAATCTTCAATTCCAGAACTAAAGACTTTAAAGTGGTTACAATGGCAGATAATTCACTTATAAAAATGATAATGAGCTGGGCAATGATGGCACACACCTTTATTCCCAGCACTTGGAAGACAGAATCGAACAAATCTCTGAGTTGAGGCCAGCCTGGTCTACAGAGGGAGTTCCAGGACAGCCAGGGCCACACAGGAAAACCCTGTCTCAAAAAAAAAAATACATACACACACACACACACACACACACATACACATATATGTATGTATGTATATCACACATATACATCAATGGCATGAAAGAGAACGCAAACAAATATATAAAGTAAATCAATTCCATATACAGGTAACAATGTCAGAAACAGAGATTATAGTAATATAGATGATAAATTCAGGGGCTGGAGAGATGGCTCGGAGGTTAAGAGCACTGACTGCTCTTCCAGAGGTCCTGAGTTCAATTCCCAGCAACCGCATGGTGGCTCACAACCATCTGTAATGAGATCTGGTGCCCTCTTCTGGCCTGCAGGCATGCATGCAGACAGAACACTGTATAAATAATAAACAAATAAATCTTTTAAAAAAAAGATGATAAATTCACTGAGGAAAATTAAATTTGGGGGAAATTCAACCAAATAAAAATAGTAGAAACATAATAAATTACAGAAAGAAGAAACAAATGTCAGGGGTAGAAGACTGAGGGTATAATGCACTTAGGAAACAGTTTAAAAACCATGAACACAAGTTCCAAGAACTGTGGGACAAAATCAGGAAAGGAAATCTAAGAATCCATAGACGAGTTGATAAAAAAAGAAAGGCACAGAAAAAAATCTATTCATTGATATCATAGGGAAGGAAGTTCTCCAAAGCAGGGAAGGAAACAGTTACCCAAGTAAATGTGATTTAGACCCCTATACAGGTATGACCAGAGAAAAACATCTTTATGGTCAACAGTCCAAATAGTATTGCCTATAGAGCTGTGTTGTGTTTAACTTTGGTCAAAGAAAGTTCTTTTTGTAGTGAGAAGTGATTAATGCAAAACTCTAAAACCATATAACTAACAATGAGTGTTCAGTTAGAAGAAGAAATGAAAGAAAGGGAAGGAAAAGGGGGAAGGTGAAGAACAAGAAAGAAGAGGAAGAAGGAAAAAAGAGACAGCAGGAAGTGGGGGGTAACACCAACTAAACCAACCATTAAAATAAGTGAAAATTATAGAAATCAGAAAATCTCTGTCAGTAATTACTCTAACTATAAATGGTCTTGCTTCTTCAATTAAAAGATGAGAGCAAGCTGACTGAATTTATAACAAGCACCATTGGTTATCTAATAGAAACACATTTCACTGGCAAAACCATATGTAGACTAAAGTTAAGTGAATATATAAACATAAAGTGGAAAAGGAGCTACCACTAGATTGAAATATACTGCAAATCAAAATTAATTTGAAGCCATAAGGAGGATCACCAAATTAATAAGGTGTCATCTACTAAGGTGATGGAATAATCATAAATATATATACATCAAACATTGATACACCCAATTTCATAACCATTACTGAACATAAAGGGAGAGGCAGTCCAAATATATTAATAATGAATAACTTTAATTCCCCACTCTCATCAATAGATCTATCAACCAGCCTCCCCAATAAAAAGATCAAAGAAACTTCAGATTAAATTCATCCACATTTAAGATCTACTCTGTATTAACTTAAGATCTACAGAGTATCCTATCCTATAGATGTGTAAATTTTTTTCTTTTAAATGATCATACTTTAGGACACATATTTAGGCATCTCTGTGATGACGAATTATCAAGTCGGCACAAATTAATAACCAAGCTAGCTCAATAGAAACAGGTATTTTTAATGAAAGGAAAAAGGGGAACTCACTCTACCAAAGTCGCGATCCGATCCCTCTGGCGGACACCGCATGGAGAGCGCGCGTACCTGAGTTCTCTCGATTTTTTACCTGGGGTTCAGTAGCCACACCCCAACTTGATGTGATTGGCTAGTGGCTCTTCCCCCATCATCTCCCCCCTTTGTCTAAACAGGATTAATCCAAACCCAACATAGCTATATACAATTGGAACAGACACCAAATGCAAAATTACAAACAATAAACAATATTAAGCAAGGAATGCATAACAGAAGTTTTAGTAAACATT
>PVIU01004502.1:106142-126309 GCA_004026605.1 Ondatra zibethicus | reverse complement strand
TATTTTTTATTTTTATTTATTTTTTGAGACAGGTTCTCTCCATTATGTAGCTCTGTCTTGCCTGGAACTCACTACGTAGACCACCAGACTGCCCTCAAACTCACAGAACCGCCTGCCTCTGCCTCCTAAATTCTGGGATTAAAGGTGTACACTACCATGCCTAGCTATGTTTGATTGTTTTTAATTGCTGCTTGAGTTGCTGAATTGAGTTTCAAAAAATGGTCAATGAAGTTTTCCTTTACATTAAGATGGGATTTCCAACAATTTCTGAAATGGTTCTGAACATACTTTTGCCATTTAATACTAAGTATTTATGAGAGGAAGAATTCTCAGCATTGACAATTATAAAAATATTAGCTGGTCGTGCTGGCACACACCTTTAATCCCAGCACTTGGGAGGCAGATGGATTTCTGTGAGTTCAAGGTCAGCCTGGTCTACAGAATGAGTTCCAAGACAGCCAGACATGTTACACAGAGAAACCCTGTCTTGAAACACCAAAAATAAAAAAAAAGATAAAAATGTCAACTCTGAAAAATGTTGCAGCATCAGATGTGGACAAGATTTAATTCTTTTTACGCTTTTTTAAAGATTTGTTTATTTTAAACTATGTGTATGAATGTTTGTACACCATATCTGTACCTAGGGTTATGGATGGTTGTGAACCAATATGTAGTTGCTAGGAATTGAACCTGGGGTCCTCTGCAAGAGCAACAAGTGCTCTTAACCACTAAACCAATTCTCCATCCACATCCTCTCCCTATTTTGAGATAGGGTCTCAATATGTTCTCAATATGTTCTTTTTTGAAATAGCATCTCAATATGTTTTGCATATACCTAAAGAATTGTTTTAGAATAAATTTATTATTTATTACCAGTAAATGTTTGATTTGTGTGACACACACACAATTTTATATAAAAATGTCTTCTGTCAGAAGGGTTCATGGATGGGAAATTTTGTTGTTGTTGTTTCGGTTTATTCCAGGTAGAGTTTCTCTGTGCCATCCTGAAACTCACTCTAGACCAGGCTGGCCTTGAACTCAGAGACCAGACTGTCTCTGCCTCTTGAGTGCTAGGATTTAAAGTGTGTGCCACTAACATTCTGCTCTGAGTGGAAAAGGTTTAAGAAGCCTTGGAGCCTTAAGCTAGCACTCCTAATTGAACAAAGTTATTTCTGAAGCAGGCACCACCTGCAGCCTGCAACAATATCATCACTGGACCCATATCCTGAAAGATAGACAGAGGTGGGCTAAGGCACTGCATCTGGAACCTTTGCTGGCATTTCCAAAGGGTTCTTCACATGTGGGTTTGGTTACGACTCACCAGCGAACTCTCACTCGAGATGTGCCCAGCCAGGACAGAACATACGGTCTAGGCACCCAGGTCCTAAAGCATCTCAGAGATCACAGCATTGGTCACATGCTAACCCATGAGGCTCTGGTGATCAGGCCTTGGGGCACTAAGCAGGTGCCTCTGGGCACGCTGGGCTCACAGGCCATTTAGCAGGGACAAGATGTCTTTTCTCCTTTGTCCTCTCCTTTGATCTGTTTACTTATACATTTGATTTGTGCAGGATAGGCCTGCATTTTTGCCTACCAGTGAATAAGAAATATTTAAACAGTAGTTGAGGAGAGATTCTAAATTAGTAGGCAACATTAACTTTCTTCAAAAATCCCCTTTATAGCTCATGAGTTGTGACACACACCTGTAATCCTAGCAGTCGGAAAACTAAAGCAAGACTGTGAATCTGTTTTTGTTTGTTTGCTTGCTTTATTCTTTTATTTTTTGAGACAGGGTTTCTCTGTGTAACAGCCCTGGTTGTCCTGGAACTTGTTCTATAGATCAGGCTGACCTCAAACTCACAGAGATCCGCCTGCCTCTGGCTCCCAAGTGCTGGGATCAAAGGTGTGTGCCACCACTGCTCAGCAGGACTGTGAATCTGAAGCCCACCTGTGCTACACAGTGAGACCTTGTCACAAAGTTCCCATTCCAGGGCTGGTGAGATTGCTAACCCCAGCAACCTGAGTTTGCTCCCTAGGTCCCACATGATCACATAGCAAGAGAGAATTGACTCCTACAAGTTGTCCGTTGACCTCCCATGACATGACAAACACATAAAAATGTGTGATTTTTAAAGACAGTCTCCATTATAGACTAGATACGTTTTAGGTGAAAGATGGTGAAATAGACAAAAAGAGAGAATTGATATGCAGACCAAAGGCAGACTCCTCAACACCTTCTGAATTCCAGTTGCACCCAAAGGAGTGAGCACCCTGATTCATACCAGTCTGACTACTTAGCTAGTAGGTTCAAAACTGTCCTCTGGAGAGGGTTATAACCTTTGTAATGGGTAAGAACAAAATCACTGTAATTTCCAAGGTGCCTTCTTCCAAAAGGTTAAGTATCTTAACAAGAAATATTTGAATAATCATTTATGTGATTGGTTATGCATGGTTTTTAATAACAAAGAGAGTCACAACTGATGACATTTCCACATTAACCTGGAGGAAGAGCAGTCAAACTCTCATTGGTCTGGAATATTCTTTAGGAATTCATGAATAAAACTTAAAAACTAACAACAACAGCAACAAAATTTCTGACACTTGCATACTCTAGATCTCTCCAATGGTGACAGACTCATGACCCTTAGGTGGCCTAAGACTCTAAGGACATTAAACCAAACCTGAGGGTAGATAATGACATGGAGACTTAGTATTAATTATGAAAACTCCATTTTAGCTTAGGCTTGTCCCACTAGTTCTTCTAAATTAAATTAACCCATTTATACTAATCTACATTCTGCCCTGTGGTGTTACCTCATCTCCATACTGCCCATTCTGCTCCTTTCTTCCCAGAGTTCTCTCTCTGCCCAGAAGTCCTGTGTAAATAATCCTTCTATACACTGTATGAACATATGCAGCTATTATTGGTTTAATAAATAAGCTGATTGGCCAATAGCTGAACAGGATAAAGCTAGGCGGAAAAGTCACTGAGCAAACAGGACATGTAGAAAATGAGATAACAAGCCATGAATCATGTGGCAAAGCATAAATAGGAATATGGATTAACTTAAGTTTAAGAGTTAGCTAGTAACAAGCCTGAGCTATCAACCAATCATAATTCATATTCAGTCTCTGAATCAGTTATTTGGGACCGGGCAGTTGGAGCAGAAAACTTCCAATTACGTACCTCCTGCCTAGCTATTGCCTGTTCAGCTTTTTGTTTGTTTGTTTGTTTGTTTGAGACAGGGTTTATCTGTAGCTTTGGAGCCTGTCCTGGAACTAGCTCTTGTAGACCAGGCTGACCTCGAACTCACAGAGATCCGTCTGCCTCTGCCTCCCGAGTGCTAGGATTAAAGGTGTGCACCACCACTTGACTCCATTCAGCTTTTTATTACTCCAATCACAGAAACACATCTTCACACAGTGTACAACACAACATTTTGTAAGGTATGGTGGCACATGCCTTTAATACCAGCATATAGAGAGCCCCTGTTTCCAAAAATGTATTTTAACATTTTCATGTACACCTGTGCTGTCTCAGAAAAAGTGTTTCCAATGGGTGACTTCCCAGAAGTCTTGATCTGTTGGCCTGGAAATCACTATATAGACCAGTCTGGCATGAAACTTGTGGTGATCCTCCTGCCTCTACTTCCCAAGTGCTGAGATAGCAAGCATGGGTCACCAAGCCTGATTTATTTTGTTTTGTTTTTTTTAAGATTGAGCCCCATAGAGCCCAGGCTGGCCCTGAATTCATGCTCTTCCTACGTCCATCCCCAAAATGGTTGTATTACAGGTGTGTCATGCTTTACCTCTGGACATATTGAATGGCTGTCAGCAGCTTATACCTTTAATTGACACCCAGAAGATACTGCAGACAAATATCCTCTCTAACCTAGTATGCATTGGAGTTTCTGGGGTCATTTCTCCTGATGTTTTATTTGTGAACTATTTCAAACTACAGAAGAGTTTAGTAGACCAGTCTGACGACCCCACTTACTTTGTTTTAGGATCTTTGCATCATGTCTTCAAGTAAATTGTAGAGAGGACAGTGATTATTTAACCTTTAAGTATTAACACCTGGAACGAATCTGAGACGCAACCAACCTCTTATGGAGGCCTCAGATAAGGCACAATCAGAGCAACCAACCCTGATGGAGGATTGTATTTCAGAGTCCTTTTGAATGGCAAGACTCATCAGTTAGGCACGGTCTACTCACACTTTAGTACCTTTTCTTCTTTAGATGTGGTCGTGGGCAAGTGTTTGCATTTGTCAGAAACAAAAATGCAAAGCGGAACTAGAGAACACCTTAGACCTTAACCAGAAGTGGCCTGTGAGGCGCAGGAACAGATGCCATTATAAAAGCTGATGGTCGCACAGTTTGAGGACCACAAAGAGCCAGGCATGACAGCAGGCCCAGAGCTAAGTAGGTGGCTATGCAGATACTACTGAACTGCCTATGGGGGCAAAGGACCTCTCCAACAGCTGCTACCACATGAGCACCCAATGCCATCTCAAACCCCTGTGGACAAAGGACAGGTTGTAACTTGACAGGGAGAGACATTCAAAACAGAGCAACAACCAGGGCAACCAACCTCTGTATAGGGAAAAGAACAACACCATTGGCCATGCGAAAATGGCAAAGTGAGGGTCAAGCATGACAGTGGGGTACGTTTGGGTCCAGACCCACAGCTGCTGAACAGGGCCATAGATCAGGACCATGCTGGCAAAGACATCCTTCAGGTAATGAACTCTCTGCAGCTCTATGGGGCATCTAGTGGTGCTGGCATTTCTTTGTGGCCAGTACACTCCCAGGAGCACATAAGCTATGTTAATTATTGAGTTGAAGGGTATGGGCTAGGAAGGTAGACATGCTGGCCACTAGAGCTTCAGCATAGTGTTCATATCCCACTTCTATAAAGACACTGTTGAAAATGCCACTGTAGGTATTAGCCACACAGAGGCAGCTGGCCATAACCACATATAAGAGGGCTTCCTTCCACTTTGGTTCCATCTTTGACAAGAGCAGAGAAAAGACTGGCAGTGTTCTGTTTATTCAGAATTCAAAAAAAGACCCTTGAAAAGCACACATCAGCCTTCCTGGCTGAGCATTCAAGAAGTCTCTGATTTCTGTAGAAGCTATGACCTTACCCCACAGAGGCAGCAGCTGGACAAAGGCAAGAGTTCTGATTGGCTGGCATGAGAAGGTCTAGTGTGCCTTTTTCTTCTGTGGTTACAAAAAGAATGTGGTTTAAAAAAACGTGAAAAAAAAACCCTCCATCTTCCCAATTCTCAGCCTCAAATTTCACCAACAATTTTCACCGAAAAAGTAAATAGTGAAACAGTATCCACAGTGTCTTTACCTTCTAGTTCATAGCCTCTAAATGGCTCTGGAAGTTTCTATTTCCTGAGGACTTTGGATCTGTCGCTCTTGGTGCCTAAGCTGTTATTTTTCTTCTATAAAAATCCTGCTTATTGTCCTCGTTGCTTTAAATGCATGGAGTGACATTTCCCAGATCTTCATTACAAATTAGAACAACCTGCCCCTTTGGTGGGATTTCACATGTAGGATTTTCCAGGCTGACTAGTCTCAAGGCCTTTTAAAACCAAATACCACTGGGTAAAGTCTGAGTTTGGGAATCTAGACCAAATTAAAGGAAGACAATGAGGATTTCCCTTCCTACCCTAACCAAAGGGTGGAGCCTCAAATAACCTTCTACTTCCTGTAGTCATACAGTCACAAAACCAGAGGCAAGTGTGTGTGTGTGTGTGTGTGTGTGTGTGTGTGTGTGTGTGTGTTTTAAATATCTACATTGGTTTTTGCTCAGGGACAGTATCTCACTATGTACCTCTGGCTGTCCTGGAACAGACTGACCTTCAATTCATAGTGATCCATCTGCCTCTACCTCCTTAATGCTGTGATTAAAGACATGCTTTTTTTTCCCTTTGGTTTTTCAAGACAGGGTTTCTTTGTGTAACAACTCTGGCTGTACTGGGATTCACTTTGTAGACCAGGCTAGGCTGGCCTCGAACTCACAGAGATATGTCTACCTCTGCCTTCCAAATGCTGGGATTAAAGGCATGTGCCACCACCACCCAGGACAATGTGTTATGAAATATTATTTTAAGGTGTATTACATTTATTTATACTGTGGAACATTTGTTTAATGATGCAAAGATGTGCTGCATTCTTTTATATTGCTTGTGTTTAAGTCTGTGAAGCTCTGTTACTTTGCCTATCTAAAACAAATGATTGGCCTAATAAAGAGCTGAATAGCCAATAGCTTGGCAGAAGAGAATAATAGGTGGGACTGACAGGCAGAGAAAATAAATAGAAGGAGAAAAAGAGGGATCAGGAACCAAGAAAGATCAAGAAACAAGAAAAGGAGGAGAGGAGGATGCTAGGAGCCAGCCAACCACTCACACAGCCAGACATAGAATAAAAAGTAAAGATATACAGAAATAGAGAAAGGTTAAAAAAAAAAGCCCAGAGGCAAAAGGTATCTGGGATAATTTAAGTTAAGAAAAGCTGGCTAGAAACAAGCCAAGGTAAGGCTGGACCTTCATAAGAAATAATAAGTCTCTGTGTGATTATTTGGGAGCTGGGTGGCAGGCCCTCAAAAGAGTCAAAAGAATAAGATAAAAAAACACCAACAACAATGGGGCCTTTTAACAGACCCTAGAACAGAGACCCCTCACACTGTCAATGTATTTCCCCTGAGAAAATGCAGCAAGTGAACTAGAGCAGAGGAGGGGAAACTGGGTGGTATTTAGAAGCTCTAGTTTATAGACAAGCAAAGAGGTTAGAGCAATTGAATGTCACAGTTCTGAGCCAGAGCCCTTTCCAGATGATAGACTCCAAAACAAGCAGAGCACTGACAAAAGTGGGTAAAGGACCAGCCAGGCCCAGGCAGCAGTCAAGGCAGGGGATCAGAACCTCTAGCAATGACACCATAGCAGCCTGTCCCTCCTGCCTGAAAGTAGCAAGAGAAAGGTAGCAAAAGTGAACTCCCAGGCAAAAAGTTTGTAAGGAATACAGGGAAGGAAACAACTGAGTTGGATGGGGTCACATCTATCTTGTATTCTAGATTTTCCTTTGGAATATTATTGTTATTATTATTACTACTTTGGTTTTTTGAGACAGGGTCTACAGAGGCCTGAATGGTGCTGGAACTTGCTATGTAGACCAGGCTGGCCACAATCTCACAGATCTGCCTACCTCTGTCTCCTGATTGCTGGCATTAAAGGTATGGGTCACCATGCCTGACTCCTTGGAACTTTATAACCAACATATTACATAATTATAAGAATATATTTTGAGACAGGGTCTGTCTATGTAGACCTGGCTGGTCCTGAACTTGTTATGTACACCAAGCTGGCCTTGAACTTATCCTGCCTCTGCATCCTGTGTATTGGGATTACAATCATAATGGCTTATGTCTGATCTAAAATTTAAACTTAGAATGTAATATCTGATTGCCGGGTGTGGTGGTACACATCTGTCATAAAGAAAAGGGGGGGAACCCTGTTGTTGGAGGCCACTTGTTCGTTTCCCAGCCACCCAGACTCCTGAAATAATCACACAGAAAAACTGTATTAATTAAATCAGTGCTTGGCCCATTATCTCTAGCTTCTTATTGGCTAACTCTTACATCTTAATTTAACCCGTCTCCATTAATCTGTGCATCACCACAAGGTCGTGGCCTACCAGCAAAGTTTCAGCGCATCTGTCTCCGGTGGCTCCATGGCTTCTCTCTGATTCTGCCTTCTTTCTCCCAGCATTCAGTTTAGTTTTCCCTACCTAGCTCTGTTCTGCCCTGCTCTGCTATAGGCTCAGAGCAGTTTCTTTACTAACCAATGGTATTCATAGCATACAGACGGGAATCCCACATCAGAAACCCTGGTTATCAAAACCAAAACAAATGAGCCTAAATGCACACATTCAGTCAGTAGCATAACTCCAGAGAGAGGGACTGAAGGCACAGTGTTTCAACTACACAACCTAATGACATATATCCCCAGTGTGAAAGGACATGTACAAATGTTAGGTCTTTAGTAATCCTATTTACATTTTTTTAATTTATTTTATGTTTGTAGATGTTTTGCCTGTATGTATGTATGTCTATTCACCACGCTACTGTAATCTCCACAGAAGCCAGAAAAGAATCCCTTAGAACTGTATCTTACAGATGGTTGTGAGCCATTTTGTGGGTGCTGGGAATTAAACCTGGTTGGTACCTCTAGAAGAGTAAACAGTTAATCCATCTATCCAGTCCCCTAAAAATTTATTATCACTTTTTTATGTGCATGGGTGTTTTGCCTGGATGTATGTCTATGTACTACGTGAGAGGCCAGAAGCAGATCTCCTGGAATTGGTGTTACAGAGTTTTTGCTTGTTTGTTTTTGTTTTTTGAGAAAGGGTTTCTCTGTGTAACAGGTCTGGCTGTCCTGGAACTTACTCTGAAGACCAGGCTGGCTTCAAGCTCACAGAGATCCTCCTGTCTGCCTGCCAAGCACTGTCATTAAGGCATGCACCACCACCACCCGCCTAGCCTGCTTTCCTTAAATTATTTCATCTGCTTCTTGCCTCTGGGCTTTTACCTTTCTCTATTTCTGTATGCCTTTCTTTGCTTCTTACCCTGTGGCTTGCTGTGTAGCTGGGTGGCTGGCCCCCGGAGTCCTCCTCTCCTTTTCCTTTTGCTTCCCAATCTTCTCTTCCCAGATTTCTCTTCCTATCTATTCTCTCTACCTTCCAGCCCCACTTATCCTTTCTCCTGCCTAGCTATTGGCCCCTTCAGATCTTTATTAGACCAACCAGGTGTTTTAGGCAGGCAAAGTGACACAGCTTCACAGTTAAACAAATGCAACATAAGAGAATGCAACATATCTTTGTATCATTAAACAAATGTTTCACAGCATAAACAAATGTAACACATCTTAAAATAATATTCCACAACTAGTGCTTTTATTTCCTAATCATAAATCATCTCATGAGTCATTTTTTTTTGAGACAAGATCTCACTGTGTATCCCTGATTGGCTTGAAACTAGCTATGTAGATCAGACTTTCCTCAAAGTCACAGAAGTCCACCTGCCTTCCCTTCAGAGAACTGAGATTAAAGAGGTGCACTCTCATACCCTGCTAGGTCCTTGTTAGTAAACAGATGTCTCCTATCTCCACCGTCCAGTCACAAAAAAACTGATTCATGGGCTGAACATGAATTACAAATATTCGACTGATAGCTCAGGTTTGTTATTAACTTACACTTAAATTAACCAATATTTCTATTTATGCTTTGCTGTGTAGCTCATGGCTTATTATCTCATTTTTTACATTTATGCAGCTGGCTGGCATCTGTCCTGACTCTGCGCTCCTCCTTCCCATCATTCTCAGTTTGGCTTTTTTCCTAACTTCCTGCCCAGCTACCAGCCTATCAGCTCTTTATTAACCAATGAAAGTAATACATTTTCATAGTGTAGAAAAAGATTGTTCCACAGTACTTGTTTTTTGTCTTTAATCATTTATTATTCTTCAACACTTTTACTACATGTATATACAGTGTATCTACATCAATCAAATCCACAGGTCCTTGCTTTGTTTTCTGGGGTGGGAGGGAGGAGGGAGTCTCACATTATAGCCCAGGCTTACTTAATAAACTTACTCCTGCCTCTACCTGTCAAGTGTTGGGATTAGTTGCATGTTCTAGCACTCCCAGTGAGAAATGTATTAGTTAGCATTGAAGGGAGACTAGGCTCAGCTCAAAGCTCTAAACTACCTATGTAGCAGGCACTGGCCTCAAATTTCCACCACCATGTCTAGCTAAGTGTAACAATTTCCCAGCTAAAGAGCTTCTTTCATAAAATGTATGTTCCTTACACTTGCTTTGTTCCCCTGTGGTTGTATGGATTTAAGCAGCAGCCACTGTGACCTCCAGGAAGTGGAGCAGAGGTGGCTTTTTGGCCTGCAGCACTAATGAGAACATTCTGTTGTACGCCAGGACTGTTGACTGAGATCTTTCTGCAGATATGAAGGCATAGCATGGGACACTTAACAGAAGATTTGAATAACTTTGGCCACCCATAAGGCCACAGACCCCAGAGGAACTAGTAGTTTCTGAATTTGACAGTAAAACCTGCTAAATTCAGTCAGTAACATCAAAGTTAAAATTATTCAGACTGCCAGTAGAGCTTGTAATTTAATTTGTAGATCTGTACAAAGCTGCTACAGGACCTGTAATGATCTGTACACGTCCTTTGATGACAAAGTCACAGGTGTGTCTGAACATGGGTTCTGCTTCCTATATTTGTAATCATGGGAAATGCCAAATTTCCACCAGAAGTTTGTTAAAATAAGGAAAATAAAGAGAGGCTAACGTGGAGAAACAATCAGCTCTTGGTCTAGGCTCTGGGACATCATCTTAGGAACCCTATGCTAAAGCCTGACTTTGACAGTGATGACACTGTATGCCTAACCGGTCTCCTGGGAGACTTGGAACGTAGAAATGAAGAGCGTAATGCTTCCTTTTCAAGGTTGTTTTGTATATTTACAATATTGGCGCGAAAAGGCCAGTGCTCACCATCCGGGTATTTCGCTTCTCTCGCTTTGCTAGGGAAAATTCAAACGTCGAAAAAGGGCGGACCCGTAAAGCTGCCATACGCCTGCGCAAGGGCGGGGCGAGGAGCCCTGGGAAGCAGGCGGGGCGGATGACGCGAGGTGACGCGAGTGGCGGAGGCTGCTCCCGCGCGGGCTTGAGTCCCCTGCCGTCAGCCTCGTTGGGCCGCTGGGGGAGGGTGGCCTGGCGCGCACCCGGACCCGTTCGGGCGGCGCTGGCGGTGGCAGCGAAGCCCAGGGCTAGTGCGGGCGGGCCTGGGAGCGGGCGGAAGCTCCGCCCCGGGCGTTCATGACGTCACCTTTGGCTCTCGCTCCGCCTCCAGCTCTGCCCTGTGGCGGGGTTTTGGCTGGCTGTTGAGTGTTCAGGGCGGGAAAGGAGCTGCTTTCCAGCCAGAGATGCGATGGCGTCTCCTTTCTGTCACCCTTAAACACTATGTACCCTATCTTCACAGCTATTTCTCGGGGTTGTGTCCCTTCAGCGACCCGGGAGACTGTTCCCAGGGGGGCGGGGTCAAGCCTGCCTAGGGGGAGCTACATTTTCATCCGGGCATTCCCAGATGCTGTGGCCATCTTTGTTTTGTGCCGAAAGTTGTTATTGACGCGTGCAGAGGGCCCAGTGTGGGGAAGTGGAAAGATGGCGGCTCCCAGGGAGGAGGCGTGGAGGAGCGCCGAAGGGGGAGACACGCAGGGCGGGGTGCTACTGCGCCTGACCCGAGCTCAGCTCGTACTCTAGCCTACTGCGCAGCAGCGCCAGCTCGCCCGCAACCAGCACACTGCACTTTTAAGAAGCTTGAATTCTTTATGAGCTTTGGGTCCTTTAAGAGGCCTGAGCCCAGAGGCGGGGACGCGTGAGTGCAAGGGAGCGGTGACGTCTCCTGACCCCGCCCCCTCGCCCGACCGCCGCCATGTTTAGTTGTTACTTCTTCACACAAGATGGCGGCTCCCAGGGAGGAGGCATGAGCGCCCTGCCGTTACCGCTGCTTCTGCCGTACAGTTGTCACTTCGGGGCCTAAGTCCTGCTCTTTCGAGCGGCTCCTGTGGGAAGGAGTCATAAGAAGGGAAGCGAGGATTGGACGCTGTCTTGTGTTTGGTTTGCTGTGGAAGAACTGTCTAGGAAGAAGAGAATAGGGGGAAGGGGAAGCTAGTCTCAAGATGGCGGCTCCCAGGGCGGCAGGCATAGCCTGAACAGCAGAGGCGGACTCAAGGGAGAGGTGCGAAACCTCAAGAGCCGTACGGCGACGCGGGGTCCCCGAGACTTCGAGCCGCTTCTTCCAGCTTCTGACACGCCTTTTTTAGGAACGTTGGGGTTGTTCTGAGATTGGCAGCTCTACTAAGTGCTGGGCGGGGAAGCAAGACGGTCTCAAGATGGCGGCTTCCACAATTGTGGTCTGACTACTGGCGGGGTTGAGACAACCGCGGCATTTGTGGCTCTTTTCCACCCGCCCCGGAAGCCAGCCAGTGCTGGGGACTGGGGGGTGTGGGAACCGGGCCGGGGCTCCGCCATTTCCGGCGGGGGTGGGCTACGACTGAGGAAGGGAGGAGAGAGAGGCGTCTCAAGATGGCGGCTCCCAGAGCCTCCTGCCCAAGCTTCTAAGTGGGAGCGCCCGGGCAAATAGTTAGAGCGGCGGCGCTCAGTGACCTCCCGCTCTTCGGGAGTAGGTGCTCTACAGTTTCGAGAAGCTTTAAAGGAGACGAGCCGAGTGAGAAGGGGGGAAGAGCCAAAGGGAAGGATGATAGTTAAGATGGCGGCCTCCATGGAGTCGTCTACCGCCGTGTAAGGAGCCGCTTCTCCGTGAGAGCTTCCTTAGAGGAAAGGGGGTGTGTGAAGAATTAAGGGTCTCCCTCCCACTCAGTGACTTCTTCCCACTTCATCCTTAACCGGAACTATGGCTTCGGCTGTGTCCCCTGCCAACTTGCCAGCGGTGCTTCTGCAGCCCCGCTGGAAGCGAGTGGTGGGTTGGTCGGGTCCAGTGCCCCGACCCCGCCACGGCCACCGTGCCGTGGCTATCAAGGAGCTCATAGTGGTGTTTGGCGGCGGCAATGAAGGGATAGTGGACGAACTGCACGTGTACAACACTGGTGAGTGAAAGCCCGCTGGGTTCCCAAAGCCCTCCACCGCTCACTCTTCTTCACTCTTCACAGTCTTCTCCCGTCCTTCCATCTCGCTCTCACACTGCCCTGCTGTGCTTCCCTCCTATCTCTGCTCTGCTTGCCATCTCTGCTTTTCCTTGCTTATTCAACCCCCGTTCTACACCCCCGGACTCTCCTGTGTTTAAAGGTTTCATTTGGTACCTAGAGAAACCCTCTAGTCTGACTGGTGAGGGGGAGGGGATGTCGCTGGCGATGGTGACTTCAGACGTACACCGTTACCCGGCAGGCTGGGGCTGGCGCGGCAGCGGATGTGTTCTTTTGGCGCAGGCGGAATCCTACCCCCTCCTGCGCTCGTCCTCATCTCCAGCGTCCATGCTCTTTCATGAGAAAAGACAATTCTATATCACAGATCCGTTCTGGACACCCAGAAAAAGAGGGGAGCACTCTTAAGGAGCAGACTTTTAACGGCCTAATGCGACCCTCGTGGCAAGTGCCGATGGCACGATGGCTATGCTGCCCCCCCCACAGTTGGGGGTGTTTACTTGTGCAAGTTGTGGGGTTTTTTTTCAAATTGTTCCTTTTCTTAATGTGATGCCTTAACAGCTGAAATTCTCCCCCACCCTCCTCGCCATAGCAGACCAGAGAGCTGTGAGATTGAAGGGGTTAACCAGTCCCTTCTAGTGCCTTCCTTCCCAAACCCTTGCTAATTGGGAGGAGCCTCTCTGTCTACAGGTATGGCTGATCTGTAGGCTGGTCTCTGCCCCCTCCCTTATGGGAGCCAGACGTTGTTCCTTGCTTGGTTCCCTTGCTCTGCCTCTAGGGTAGAAACCTTTCTCGCATCCTTCCCCTGTGATATCACTTTCTGCACATCTAGTACAGGGGATTGTCCTGAGTTGCCGGTTGACTGCCCAAAGGCCTCCAGGACCTTTGCCTTGCCCTAAGGGAGAGTGCTGGGGCTTGCTAAGCCTGGAAATACGTGCAGTTGTGTCCAGGTGAGCGCCTGGAATACTAGTGTAGCCAGACAATGTCAGTCCCCTTGCCTGTGATAGACTGGAAACTTCCCTCTATTGCAGGAGGTGTAACCTGCAGTGCTTCCTCCCTTGTCAGCTCCTTAGCCTCATATATATATATACATATATATATATATATATACATATATATGTATGTATGTGTGTATATATATGTATATATATGTATATATATACATATATATATATATATATATACACTTTCATCCTTTCTGGGCCCCTGCTGTCCCGGGCACCTTCTCTTGATGTGAAGGCAGGACCAAGTGTGCGGCAAGGCCATTCTATTGACCCGCCTCCTTGGTCTAGTGAGGTAGGAAGCAGACAGGAGATTATGGTCTGGGGTAGTTCATGGAGTGAAGATTGGAGCCAGAACCTTCTGGCAGCTCCCCAGCACCTCCCCCACCAGACTTGGTATGCAGGCCTGCCTTTATACCTCTGAATTATTCCCCCTTCAGAGTTGATGGGTGGGTTGTTCATGACCCTCCAAGCTCCTTGTCTCTCCGCACCTGTTGCCTCTGGGGAGCAGGGCTTTTCTCAGGGCCCCGCAGAAATGGGGGGGGGGCTGGTGATGCTTGTGCCAGCCCAGACAGCTGTGGTGGCAAGAATTAGCCCAGAAAGGTAAGGCCAAGGGCAGGGGTGCAACTTGTGGAGTGGTAGAGATGTTTATAGAGATGCCCTCCACGGGAACACCAGCACCTTCTCCCTTCCCTGGAATGCCTTTCTTCTACTAAAGCCTGGAGCAGACTTTCTGGCAGGGAAATACAATTTTAGAAAGTAGGGCAGGGGCCTAATTACAGTCAGCTCCAAAGTCCATTGCAGGCCTCTGTCTTGGTTTTCTGGGATCTTTACATACTCATTAGTTTATTGAAACCAATTGACTACTTTGGTATTAATTTGTTATTATTTTGCAAAGAGGTTGTGTGTTAGGAGGTAACCAGCCTTCTAAAAGTCGGCTCACAGCAAAGGCCTGGAATCCTCCAAGAGTAACAGTTTTCAAATCTTCCTGATCATTTTGGGGTGACTTGAGAAAGCAACTAGCCAACCCTGCTACTCTGTTCTTCACCTTAAAAGGTGTATCCCTTGTTTTGATGAGCTTGGGGTGTGTCTTGTATTTGACAGGCTTCAAGTTCTAGCAGTCTGCCTTGGCCACCCATCCTTCCCAACAGCTGCCTCTTCTGCTTACCATGGTTTTGTTTCCAAAGAGGCCTGAGTTCATAATCTGTTCATCCCTTTGATTTTGTGGAATTGGTCTTTACCTCTTTATAGAGTGGGCTGGTCTAGAAACATTCCACTTTAAGAATAGAAAAATGATCCATCGTGTATGTGCACTTGGCTGTCTTGGTCAACTCTTCAATTTGTAGGGGATGGAGTATAATTCACCCAGGGATTACCCAGTGGAATAACCGGATTTGTGTGTGCTAGAGAGTGCATGCATACATTGGCTTTGCCCCTTTAGTGGCAATCACCATGGGCTAAGAGACCCTATACTGTCTTTTGGTAGATCTTATGATTGCAATTGTCATGGAGGAATTTTATTTCCATGATGCAATTCAGATTACTCAAGAGGCCTTAAGATCAAAGATCTGGGATGGACTGTGTTGTGTTGAAGCTGGATGTGTATGGTTATTCCCTCTCCCAGTCTGGGTTTTTGTTTTTTTGTTTTGTTTTGCCTTAGTGGATATTGGATGTCATCAACTTTTTCCCCCCAGGGTTGGGTGTGGAACAGAGCCTTAAGCAAGTGCTGTGCCACTGAGCCACATCTACAGTCCTACCATAGACTCTTGAGGTGGGGGGGGAGCAGACCTAAAGGGACATCGCACACATAAGGAAATTGGAGGAGCCCAAGAGGGGAAATGAGAAGTCCAGGGGCACTGCACTAGCTAGTGGTAGAAGTGAACCTTTATGGGGACTACTTGTTTCTTTGTGTGTATGTATGTGTGTTTTGTTTTGTTTTTCAGGACAGGGTTTCTCTGTGTAACTGCTCTAGTTGTACTGGAACTTGATCTGTAGACCAGACTGTGTTTGTACTCACAGAGATCCAGCTGCCTCTGCCTCCTGAGTGCTGGAATTGAAGACGCGTGTCACCACTTGAAACCACCATTTTAGAAACATCCTTTTTTCCTCTGTCCCTGTTAAGTCAGATGGGAATCATTTCTGTTCCCCCATCTATTTCAGGCCCTTCTTACTTTTTAGCTTGCTCACTTCCTGATTGGCCTGTTAGTTTTGTTGATTAGGAAATAGCCTGTTTACTTTTCAAAGCTCTGGTTTAAATGTTTTTTACCCAGAGAAACCTTTAGTTATGTCCTTCATCACTCTTCCTCTGCTCCCAAGGGTTGGGTCCCAAGCTCTTCCTGGGTTTCTTCCCATCACTGGAGGGATGCACAGCCTACCTACTGGATGGGAAATAGGAGGCTAGGGTCTTCCATCATGGGGCCTACCATAAAAGTGATTGTAAGGAAGTGATCTGAAAGGAAGATAATTCTTTGAACACCAATGTGTTCTCTGCTGTATGGGTATCAGTCTAGATGGTGATAGGGAGGCAGAAGTTACAAATGGAGTAGGGCTGAAGAAAGGGAAGGTTAAAAGTATCTTACTCAGTCAGGAGTATGCAAACAGGTGGCCTCCTTTCCTCAAATTCCCCTCTTTGGTGAGGGTTGGGCTTGAGGGTCAGGGGCATGCCAGGGCATATCAAGAGTGAAGGACCCAGGGATTAAGTTACATGATACTCCACTGGGTGTTTGAGGGTAAAAGGAGAGCAGCTGTTATATTTGTAAAATGGAGAGAAGAAGTCACATACTTGCACACTAAAACCGGGATTCATAGAAGAGATGAGAGGTGGTGTTAATCTTCATACCAGGAACTTTACTCCCTGACAAACTACTGATGGGGGTTGGGAATGGCTTCTGCCTTGCCAGAAGAAATATTCTAGAACCAGATTAGTACCTCTTAGGTCTCATAGGAGAAACTGGTGATCTTGGAGGCCAGGGACATCTTAGCTAACATCTGCCTGAGCAGCTGGGTCAGTGAATCAGCATGATGGGAAAGCTGTAGGCCAATCCCATTTGCCATTTAGCTTTCACCCAATCCTTGCCTCATGACTCACTACCTATATGCCCTTAATACAAGGGTTCTTAGCTAAGTGAGGGGCTACCCATACATGAGACAGATGCTGAATCCAGTTCATGTCCCTGTTGGGTTTTACACTGACTTCAATTGAGTTTCCTTTCCTGGGCTCTGGAGTCTTTTTGTTTGTGTTTTTGTTTTGAGACAAGGTCTTTTATAGCTCAGGCTAACCCTGAACTGATCCTCCTGTTTCCGTCTTTGAAGTACTGGGATTACAGGCATGCTCTGGACTCTTAGTGACTGAGAGCTGAATTGGGGCTTCCTCACAGGTTCCTGTTGGCTTTACCTTTGTAACTTGTATGAAAAATTCCTTCTACAGATTAAGACCATCTCTCCCAACTTGTATAAGGTTGATTTGCCTCAGAACTGAAAACTCCTACATTTCTTGGTCCATGTTTGCACTGGGAATGAGAAAAGAGGTCAAGAGCAAGCACTTGGCTGTGTGGGCACATGAATGCATGTGCACAAGCGGTTCATAGCTCCAGCAGGAAAATGCCTGAGAGGATGGGGACTAGGCAGCCTATTTCAATGACTCAGCTAAACCTTTGAGGAGTCCAATAGCTGTTCTGTGTGCACCTAGGGAGATCCTCCTCCCTAAGACAAAGGCGGGGTGCAGTTGTTGCTTATAGAGCCTTGGAGTTGTGATGGGAATTTATAAATGGGGGAGCGAGGGGCTTTTCCCAAATGCATCTGAATGGGGGGCGCAAAACAAGCATTTCTCCTCTTTTTCTCAGTACATTGGTCTCCAAATCAAACATCTGTTTCTTAACTTCCAGAAGTATACCCAGCTCCCTGTGTGGACAGTATGGCTGAGAAGCAGATGAAAAGCCTAGACTGGTCCACAAATGTCTCCTGTGTCACCTCCTCCAAAACATAAGCTGACCTCTCCCATTAGCTCCCAGGAGAGGGTCTGGTCTTGACTTTGAAACTCTTCCCCACTGTAGCTTCAACCTCCCTACCCTGGAGTCAGGACTTGAAATCCTTCCTATAGCCCTCTCAGATCTTACCTGACTGACTTGTACATGTGGCAGGTCTGCTTCTGGGCCCCAGTCTGGGAGACTTTGGAGAGAAAGTGGCTTATGCTTTAAATATATGACATGGCAGAAGAACATGCTTGCCTGTAACAATTCTAGAATCCTTGCCACTACAGATGTGAAGGACACGGGAGCCTAGGTGAAAGAGCAAACTGCCAGGCAAGCTAGGGAAGGGCTTTGTCCCAGCTGAAGGTCTGACCACCATCTTGTATCATCCTAGGGGTGGTGATTTGTCCTTTCTTGGCAACTTCCCCACCTCACCCCCAGCTAGAAGTGTGAGGGGCTCCTGAGAAGTTTCTGTCACAAAAGCTCTGCTGCAGTTGCCACCTCAGGCTTGAGAATATTCTGGACTTGTGTGGGCGTGATGGGGGGCTACTGCCATAAAGCCTATGGACTATCACGTAGGAGACAAGCCAGTAGAGAAGTCAAAGGCAGAGTTTGTATTTTATGTATATAAGTGCTCTATTTGCATGTTTGCCTGAATGACAGAAGAGGGCATCAGATCCCATTATAGGTGGTTATTGGGAATTGAACTCAGGACCTCTGGAAGAACAGCCCGTGCTCTTAACCATGGAGCCATCTCTCCAGCCCCCGAAGGCTCTAGCTGCCTTAAATGGTACAGGGAGAGAATCATGGGCTCTGAAGAGGAGGAACATAAGCCCTAGAGGGCATTTGGGGTATAGAAGTTTGTGATGATCATGTGAACAGCAGGGGAAGGAAGTCAGAGACTACTAGATTCCCAGAGGCTGGTAAATTATTTTGCTTCGTGTCTTACTGCCTTCTGAGATGCCCTTGATGAGGAGCATGCAGTTGTGCAGTATTTTGAAAAGCTAGGGCTCTGCAGTTGGCTTGACTAGAGTGACTAAAGATTTGGGGTGATAGTGCTCTTTAAGGGACAGTATGCCGGATTAGACTCTCCTCTCTTGGCTACATTTGAAGACTAGGAGTTGGAGAGTACAAGATTTAAGGAATAAGAAGAAGGGGGCACAGGGACTCAGGTTCTAGAAGCTTTTGGATTTTTGACTTCTGCTTCCTTTTGTTCTTCAGCGACCAACCAGTGGTTTATCCCAGCTGTGAGAGGGGACATCCCTCCAGGATGTGCAGCCTATGGCTTTGTGTGTGATGGTACTCGCCTGCTGGTGTTTGGTGGGATGGTAGAGTATGGAAAATACAGCAACGACCTCTATGAACTCCAGGTAATAACATAGAGCCCTTTGGACCTGGGTTCCTGCACTGCCTCAGCCCTCACAGGACTCTCCATAGTGTTCCTTATAGTGGTGTGAGGATTACGACAGGAGAGGCAGTGGAAGGGATCAGTTAAGAGTCTACCAAGGCTGTTCTCACCTTGAACAGTGTCAGAAGAGAAAACGGGACCAATTCCTTAGGACTTGCATGTTCCATCAATATGCTCCCTCATTCCTGACCATATTCTTATGCCACAAATTGCTCTAGGCCCCCTACCAGTAGCCTTTTCATCTCGGGGCTCATTCTGTTAAGTCTTGATTTTGCAGGCTAGTCGCTGGGAATGGAAGAGACTGAAAGCAAAGACGCCCAAAAATGGGCCTCCTCCATGTCCTCGACTTGGACACAGCTTCTCCCTTGTGGGCAACAAATGCTACCTATTTGGGGGTCTAGCCAATGATAGTGAGGACCCCAAGAACAACATTCCGAGGTGAGATTTTGTCCTTTTTCTGAGAACATCACTAGGGTGTCTACTTACCCCAGGTACAGAGCCATGTTTCTCTCCTTTGCTGGGTTGTCAATGGGAGAATACATTCACTGCCCTTCCAAGAAGTTCCCAGCTTTGAAATCTGAACCCCTGGGTGGTCTTGTAGGAGAAAACTGGGCAAGAAGTAGAAGCCTGCTTTATCTTGACCTGAGATACCCTATACCTATACCTCAGACCGAAATTAGATCTGGTTGCTTCCTTTGCAGCTTCTGCTGCTTACGCATTTCCTGATGAGTATTTTTTAAGGTCTGTGGCAAAAGGCCTTACTATCTGGAGGTAGTTCCAAGCTTGACATCCCTTGCTCTAGACACGTTCAGGTATAATATCTGGCATTGTATGCATCCTGAAGGGACCTGCCACTGAATCTGAACTGAGGCTGCCATCATAGCTTCACACATATACACCTTCCTTGCTCCAACTATACTCACCTAGTAAACTTCTGGCAGTTAGTCGTCTTTTTTTTTTTTTTTTTTTTTTTTTTTTTTTTTTTTTTTTTTTTTTTTTTTTTTTTTTTTTTTTTTTTTTTTTTTTTTTTTTTTTTTTTTTTTTTTTT
>PVIU01004502.1:44298-106042 GCA_004026605.1 Ondatra zibethicus | reverse complement strand
CCCAAGCTCTGGGATTAAAGGCGTTCACCACCATGCCTGTTCCTGGCCTTTCCTCTTTTATGTTCTAACAAATCTCCTGCTCTCTGAGATACCCAGTAAAGCCTGTGGTGCCTGTGCTCAAGGCTTGCTATAAATGATCTTACCCTCCTCAGGTACCTGAATGACTTATATATACTCGAACTACGACCAGGCTCTGGAGTGGTAGCTTGGGACATCCCCATCACTTACGGAGTCCTGCCTCCACCTCGGGAGTCACATACTGCCGTGGTCTACACTGAAAAAGATAACAAGAAATCAAAGCTGGTGATCTATGGAGGGATGAGTGGCTGCAGGCTAGGGGACCTTTGGACTCTGGACATCGGTAAGAAGCTGCTACTGTTCCAGTAGCTTCAGAACAAAGCCAGTTTTCTGGTTAGCTGGCTTTGAGTGACTGATGAGGTGAGGCTCATGGGGAGCTAGTGTCCTCCTTCCCCCTTAACCTTGTCAGTGGATAGGAAACAGTAAGCCTCAGTTGGGCTTATATGGAGAATAGGGAGAGAGTACAATCTTTTTAGAATAGAATTTTCTCAATTTGGGTAGAGTCCCTACTACTCAGTGAACAGTCTGTGGGTGTGGATTGGTGTATTCTGATATGAGTAGCACAGTAAAATTGGTTACCCATAGACCAATTATATCTTTTACTTTGGCTGTAAAGTGGGTACTGGATTAGGTGGGGGTAGATCTTGGTTATATTGCCCTGTGGATCAGAACATTTGAACATAAGCAAAACTTGAGTACCAGTGTTTCCTAAAGTGTAGTCTGTCTAGTGCTAAGGTGGCATGGGGGCTTAATGTGTTCAACAGAGAGTAGAAGTGTAAAGGAGAAGCAGGGATGAACTTGATACCCCTATGTCATCCCTGAGAGCAGTACTGCCTTATAGCAGATGCCCAGTACATTTGGGAAGAAACCTTGCCTAGATCATACAACCAGCTTTAGAAATGCTAAAACCTAGCTGTTAGGGCAATAAATTGGAGGGCCCCTGAGGGATTTAGGGGGACAGGAATGCAGTTCTTATGTTGGTTTAGTGCCCCTTTGGCCCAAGTCCTGGAATTATGGTATTTGATCCAACATAGGTAATCTCTTTCTCTCCTCCGCAGAGACACTGACATGGAATAAACCCAGCCTTAGTGGGGTGGCACCCCTTCCTCGAAGCCTTCACTCTGCAACCACCATAGGAAACAAGTGAGTGTCTACTGTTCTCCTCCCTGACCTGAGCTGCCCCTGATTTCTGAAGGGTTCTCAAGTCAGTTTTGTCAACTGTCCCTCAATCCAAGGAGATTTCTTTTTGTCAGGGCTGTCATTTTACCTGTCCCATACCCACTTTAATATAACATAGAGAAGGCAAATTTAGAATGGAAAGGACTGCATGTAACTCAACCTGAGACCCTTCCTTGTCCAGTAAGACTGCTGTAGCTCCTCACACAAACAGCATTCATTCTTTGTGAATGCCAAGCTCTGGGGTCCATGGAGATTCAGGTACATCTTAGATGAGCCAAACAATGCTCTCCTGCCATACAAATGACAGTTCTTTGTAGTATTCGTTGAACCATCCACTAGAAAGTGCCTTATTAAACACCTTCATGAGTCTTCAGGGACTCTTGGGGCCTTCTATAGAACTGAGCATTTTCAGAACTTTCTGGTTAAAAGAGGTACCCTCTAGCTTGGTACTTCCTCTTCAGTCCTCTCTTGCTTTTCCTTCACCCTCCCAGAATGTATGTATTTGGTGGCTGGGTGCCTCTTGTCATGGACGATGTCAAAGTGGCCACACACGAGAAGGAGTGGAAGTGTACCAACACGCTGGCTTGTCTCAACCTGGGTATGGCTTCCTCAGGCTTAGACTGGCCGGGGGGTGGGGGTGTGGGGGGCCCTGGGACATTTTATGGTGTACAGGAGCAAACCTGGGTTCATGGATCTTTCTGGAATTCACCAGAAGTATCCAATGAGTAGAGAACTCCTCAGGCAGCGCTCCTTTTAGTTTGAATAGGTTCTTTATATGTGCCTGACATCCTCAAGTGCAAAAGCACATACAGTGAAGAGGAGATGCTTCTTGTACCCCTTTGCAGGGATTCTTCTACACAGGCAATAGCTCTAGGACCTTCGCCTGCCATACACAGAGCCAAGCGGCCCTTTTCCCTTTCTGTATCTTGGAGATCATTTCATACCCCTGCACAATGAGTATCACATTCTTTATTATGGCGTATGGCTTTAATCCTAGCACTCAAGAGGCAGAGGCAAGTGGATCTCTTTAAGTCCAAGACCAGTCAGGTCTTCATAGTGAAGCCCCCATCTCACAAACAAACAAAAACAAATAGAGTTGCTCTTATTTTGACTGAAGATGCATACATTTTCATAAGATTTTATTTGGTTTTTTCATATATTGTATTTCTCTTTCCATATCTCTTAGGATTGTATTATTTTATGTGCAAGGAGTTAGACCTTTGGTCGTATCTTTCAAATATTTGCCCAATTTATGGCTTAGTTTTCTTTCTTTCTTTCTTTCCTTCCCCCGATATAGGGTTTCTCTATGTAGCCCTGGCTATTCTGAGACTCACTCTGTAGACCAGGCTGGTCTTGAGCTCACAGATCCACCTGCCTCTGCCTCCCAAGTTAATTTTCCACCATAATTTTTATGGTGTTTTTGCCTTGTTTTTGCTTTTAATTTGATATTCCAATAACTTTTCTATCCCCAACAATGAAAGAATAGAGAACCACTTGGGGTTAGCAGAGCAGGTGTTTTTTGTTTGTTTTTTTGTTTTTGTCTTGTGTGACCTCCAGCACTTGTACACCTAGATACCATGGCCTGGGAAACGATCCTGATGGATACGCTGGAAGACAACATTCCTCGAGCTCGAGCTGGTCACTGTGCTGTTGCCATCAATACTCGCTTGTACATTTGGAGTGGCCGTGATGGCTACCGCAAGGCCTGGAACAACCAGGTCTGCTGCAAGGACCTGTGGTATTTGGAGACAGGTAAGTGCTAGGCCACTGCCATTCCCACTGCAGAAGCCTCTCCAATTCCTGTCTTAACAGTTGTGTTGTTGTATTATAGAAAAGCCACCACCCCCAGCCCGAGTACAACTAGTACGAGCCAACACCAACTCATTGGAGGTTAGCTGGGGTGCAGTAGCAACAGCCGACAGTTACCTTCTGCAGCTCCAGAAATACGACATTCCTGCCACGGCTGCTACGGCCACTTCCCCCACTCCCAATCCAGTCCCATCTGTGCCTGCCAACCCTCCCAAGAGCCCTGCACCAGCTGCAGCTGCACCTGCTGTACAGCCACTGACCCAAGTAGGCATCACACTTGTGCCCCAGGCTGCCACTGCACCCCCAAGCACTACCACCATCCAGGTCTTGCCAACAGTACCAGGCAGCTCCATTTCTGTGCCCACCGCAGCCAGGACTCAAGGTAAGCCACAAATGCTAAAGGCATTTGGATTAGGGCATAGTTACTGGAGACATTCATTGCTTGAGTAGTGGCTGCTGCTTTGTTCGTTGGTGGATTTTAGCTTGAGGCTTGTTGAGGATTAGGGGATAAGAGTGCTCTGTCTTGCTGGCAGGGACTGTGTTGAGGACATAGAAGAGCTACATATAAAGAATAGGCAGGTCAAGGAGTAGCTCAAGTCTACCTTAAACTTGGCAGGGTGGCAGGATAATGTGTGGAAGAGGACCTCCTAATGATCAACCTTTCTTTCTTATCAGGTGTCCCTACTGTTCTCAAAGTGACTGGTCCTCAGGCTACAACAGGAACCCCACTGGTTACCATGAGACCTGCCAGCCAGACTGGAAAAGCCCCTGTCACTGTGACCTCCCTGCCTGCTAGTGTGCGAATGGTTGTGCCCACACAGAGTGCCCAGGGGACGGTGAGGATCTGTTACTGAGTGGGGTTTTGTGGTAACCCAGGAACATAAACTGAGTTCTCATGTGATCTTTAAAAAAAATATAACTCCTCTAGAACTGGGGATGTAACTTAGTTGATAGAATATTTGCCTACCATGCATGAAGCCCACCAACTCCCACATTGTACATCAGATGCCTTTGTTGTTTGTAAGGTGTTGCTGCATTGAAAATGCATCAAGGGGGCCTAATGTTCCATGTATTCCTTGGAGCATTTTCAGTGTGAACTTCCTGATTTGGAAGGGCCAAGGAGAAAATCTGTTTGAGCCAGGCCTATAAGAATGAGCTGTATCTAACTCAAGGGTTGTGTTTGTTTTGTTTTGGGTTTTGACAGAGTAATTCTGTAGCCCAAGCTATCTTCTACTTTGGAGAGGTTGTCATGCCTCAGCCTCCTGAGTGTTTTAAGTGTGGGCCAGGCGGTGGTGGCGCACGCCTTTAATCCCAGCACTCGGGAGGCAGAGGCATGACAACCTCTCCAAAGTGAGTTTGAGGCCAGGCTGGTCTACAGAGATACTTCCAGGAGAGCCTCCAAAGCTACAGCGAAACTCTGTCTCGAAAAACCAAAAAAAGAGAAAGTTTTAAGGGCCAGGCTGGTCTACAGAGATACTTCCAGGAGAGCCTCCAAAGCTACAGCAAAACTCTGTCTCGAAAAACCAAAAAAAGAGAAAGTTTTAAGTGTGAACCATCACACCCAGCAGGGGCATTGGTGGTGTTGATGGGTGTTGTATGTGAAACCCATTACTGCCTGTGTTCTAAGCATACATTCTTATGCTGAGATGCATCTCCAGTTCTGGCTTTGGTCTTTTTCTTTCTTTATCTCTGCAGTACTGGGAACAGAACCCTGGTACAGAAGTATTTCAGAGACTGACTACACTCTCAGCTTTTACTTTTGATTCAGGGTCTCACTATGCTGTGAATTTTCTGCTTCAGCCTCCTGAGTCGCTAGGACTAAAAGTTTATGCCCCAGGGCTAGCTTGACTATGCTGTTTGATTAAAAAATCTCTGAGCTGGGTGATAGTGACGCACCTCTTTAATCCCAGCCCTTGGGAGGCAGAGACAGGCAGATTGAGTTCGAGGTCAGCCTGGTCTACAGAGCAAGTGCCAGGACAGTTTCCAAAGCTACAGAGAAACTCTATCTCATAAAACATAAATAAAATAAAAAAAAAATCTTCTCTGGAGTTGTAGGGTATAGTTCAATTGGTGGAGTGCTTGCCTAGCATGCATGAAGCTCTAGATTCAGTTCCTAACACTGCATAAGCCAAGTGTGTGGTGTAATCCCAACATTTGAGAGGTCAGAAATTGAAGGTCATCTTCATGAGTTTGAGACCAGCCTAAGCTACATGAGACCCTTTCTGGAAAAAAGAAAGAAAGAGAAAAATTAGGCACTTAGCAAGCACCTACCTGCTTGTTACTTGCACTAGGAGAGAAGATCCAGCATTAGGAAAAACTAAGGGATGCTACTGAGCTCCCGTCAAGTTCTGAAAGGGCCATGGAGTTGGGAGGCAGGTGGCAGATAGAACCCTTGCAGCTTACATGCTTTGTGCCTACCACAGGTGATTGGCAGCAACCCACAGATGAGTGGGATGGCTGCATTGGCTGCTGCTGCCGCTGCCACACAGAAAATCCCTCCTTCCTCAGCACCCACAGTGCTGAGTGTCCCAGCAGGCACCACCATTGTCAAGACAGTGGCTGTGACACCTGGCACAACCACTCTTCCAGCCACTGTGAAGGTGGCCTCCTCCCCTGTCATGGTGAGCATTTATCTTCTGGGCCTGGTTCTGAGCCTGTAACCCTGGGGCTTGGTGACATCTGGTCACTATGATCAAACAAGCAGTGGCCATTTATTCCAGGCTTTGGACCAGCCCTTCAGGCCATTGGTTTATAATTGGTACTAGCATGGGCTATGGAACATGCAGTTACTTTAATCGTGTGCAGCCTTAGGTTAGACCTGTGGGAAGTTCAGACTACTCTTTTGTTGCTCAGCCAACCAAGCTATATGGACAGGTCATCAGAGCTATAGCTATTATATTACCACTATTCTCATCACTCATCTCTGCTTCTCCAGGTGAGCAACCCAGCCACTCGCATGCTAAAGACTGCAGCTGCCCAAGTGGGGACATCTGTGTCCTCTGCTGCCAACACATCTACCCGCCCAATCATCACGGTACACAAATCAGGCACTGTGACAGTGGCCCAGCAAGCCCAGGTGGTGACCACAGTGGTAGGCGGAGTCACCAAGACCATCACTCTAGTGAAGAGCCCCATCTCTGTCCCAGGAGGCAGTGCTCTGGTGAGTGACAGGCACCATCTGGCTGCGTGTGACATCTGCCAGGCTTTGGTGAATGCCACTGGTGACTCGCTGTCTTGGGCTAACTCCAGTATAGTCCTAGACCAGGCCATGCCCTTGTTTGGTTCCAGATCACTGCCTACTCCATTCTTTCCTTTTTAGATTTCCAATCTTGGAAAAGTGATGTCAGTGGTCCAGACCAAACCAGTTCAGACTTCAGCAGTCACAGGTCAAGCCTCTACAGGCCCTGTGACTCAGATCATCCAGGTGAGCTCTCACGGTCCCCCCAGAAGTCATCCCTAAACGCTAGGCCTACAGGGATGAACGAGCACTGGGAGATAAGGAGGGAAGGTTCCATGAGAACAAGTGGCTCAAAGACCTGCTGATATCATAGCACCCACAGTATTCAGAATATTCTCTGAGTTAGAGTACCTTTCTGGCAGTAGTTCCTGTTCATTTACAGCTTTTCCCTTTCAGACCAAAGGTCCTCTGCCAGCGGGGACTATCCTGAAACTGGTGACATCAGCAGATGGCAAGCCCACAACCATCATTACCACCACGCAGGCTAGTGGGGCAGGGACCAAGCCTACCATCCTGGGCATCAGTAGTGTCTCTCCCAGCACCACCAAACCTGGCACGACTACTATCATCAAGACCATTCCCATGTCAGCCATTATCACCCAGGCAGGCGCCACAGGTAAACATACAGCTTTCACCGACCCTTGCTGGTGAGTGTAAATCAGGAAGAAGATGGGAAGCTTCCACAGAGCTTATTTTCTCTGGATTCTTCCCCAATGCAGGTGTTACCAGCAGTCCTGGCATTAAGTCCCCTATCACAATTATCACCACCAAGGTAATGACTTCCGGAACAGGAGCACCTGCGAAAATCATAACTGCTGTCCCCAAGATTGCTACTGGCCATGGACAGCAAGGAGTGACCCAGGTGAGGCACACGTGACCCCTTTTCACCTCAGTCTAGTGCAGACCACATGTGTCTTCCTAACAGGCCTGAGAGGGGCAGCATAGTCCAGCCAGCCTGAAAGTGATATTGGTGGCACTTTGCTTTGGTATTCCAGGTGGTGCTAAAGGGGGCCCCTGGACAGCCAGGCACCATCCTCCGCACTGTGCCCATGGGCGGCGTTCGCCTGGTCACCCCTGTCACCGTCTCCGCTGTCAAGCCAGCTGTCACCACATTGGTTGTGAAGGGCACCACAGGTGTGTAGCCCACAGGCATGGTCCTTGGCAGTAACTGGGCCCTCCCCCAAGTCTTCCTATGTGTATATATATAATCTCTAGTCTGGCTGGGGGAGGATGACAGGTGTTCTTTCCGTAGCCTTCTGTCCTTGGTGGCTACATGTCAGAGCTCCCATTCCTCATTCTTCTCCAGAGACATGCTGCTAGATAGAAAGTGGTAGCAAAAAGCCTCATTCTACCTCTGCCTTTTCCTCCTGTTAGGTGTCACAACCCTAGGCACAGTGACAGGCACTGTCTCTACCAGCCTTGCAGGAGCTGGGGCCCATAGCACCAGTGCCTCCCTGGCCACACCTATTACCACCTTGGGCACCATTGCCACTCTCTCAAGCCAGGTCATCAACCCTACTGCCATCACAGTATCAGCTGCACAGACCACACTGACAGCTGCTGGTGGGCTTACCACACCCACAATCACAATGCAGGTAAGTAAGTTCCAAGGATGTACCACTATATGACGGCATTCCCACATGAAAGTAGGGGACGTTTTGGCCTTTCTCCCCTTTCTAGATGCTGTTCTGCAGCTCTGTGCAGCTGTGACAGTTTTTCCACACATGGTGTGATCTGTCTCAGTCTTTCCCAGTGACATATTTTATTTGAACTAGGTCCTGTTTGCAGACAGTAGGATCTTGTAGTGTATTATATGTGCATATACTATTTGTCCTTTTGACATGTTTTTTCTCTCAAAGTGGATAAGAAGTGGTAAGGGATCTATTGTTGGACTTAGTACCAGCAAACTGGTCAACCCCCTCTCCTGCCCCAGCTCTGCCTCATAGCCCCTCCATCTTGGTCTCTCAGTAAGTCATTGTTTTGAGATCATGGGGCAAGTGAGTCTTAGATTTGCCTGGGCTAGTTAGTAGAGTTGGTGGTCCCAGCATTGACAAGCATAGGATGGAAGGAGAGGCAAATGAGAAATCACATTGTTCAAGCACTAACACCTCTGTTCTACTATGTCCCCCAGCCTGTCTCCCAGCCTACCCAGGTGACTCTGATCACAGCACCCAGTGGGGTTGAGGCCCAGCCTGTACATGACCTTCCTGTGTCCATTTTGGCCTCACCTACTACAGAGCAACCCACGGCAACAGTCACCATCGCTGACTCAGGCCAGGGTGATGTGCAGCCTGGCACTGTAACACTGGTGTGCTCCAACCCACCCTGTGAAACCCATGAAACAGGCACCACCAACACAGCCACTACCACTGTTGTGGCTAACCTTGGGGGACATCCCCAGCCTACCCAGGTACAATTTGTTTGTGACAGACAGGAGGCAGCTGCTTCTCTTGTGACTTCAGCTGTGGGACAACAGAATGGTAATGTGGTCCGTGTCTGTTCAAACCCCCCCTGTGAGACCCATGAGACAGGTACCACCAACACTGCCACAACAGCCACCTCCAACATGGCTGGACAGCATGGCTGCTCAAACCCCCCCTGCGAAACTCATGAGACAGGCACCACCAGCACTGCTACTACAGCAATGTCCAGCATGGGTACTGGGCAGCAGCGAGACACTCGTCGTGCCTCTAGCACCCCTACTGTAGTGCGGATCGCTGTGGCTCCTGGGGCTTTGGAGAGAGCCCAAGGTACTGCGAAGCCTCAGTGCCAAACACAGCAGACCAACATGACCAGCACCACCATGACTGTGCAGGCCACCGGAGCTCCGTGCCCAGCTGGCCCACTGCTCGGACCAAGTGTGGCACTGGAGGCTGGGAGCCACAGCCCTGCCTTTGTGCAGCTAGCCCTTCCAAATGTTAGAATTGGGCTGAGTGGCCCCAGCAGCAAGGACATGCCCACAGGGCACCAGCTAGAGACATATCATACTTATACAACCAATACCCCAACCACAGCCCTCTCCATCATGGGTACTGGGGAGCTTGGTGCAGCTCAGGTGGCCCCCACATCTATATATGAGAGCCCCCAGGCAAGCTCTCCCAGCAGCACCATGACTATGACAGCCCTAGAGGCATTGCTGTGCCCTTCAGCTACAGTGACCCAAGTCTGCTCCAACCCACCGTGTGAAACCCATGAGACGGGCACCACCAACACTGCCACTACCTCCAATGCGGGCAGTGCCCAGCGGGTATGCTCCAACCCACCTTGTGAGACTCATGAGACGGGAACCACACACACAGCCACCACTGCCACATCAAATGGAGGTGCAGGCCAGCCTGAAGGTGGACAACAGCCTGCCAGTGGCCATCCCTGTGAAACACACCAGACGACTTCCACTGGCACCACTATGTCGGTCAGTGTGGGTGCCCTGCTTCCTGATGCCACTTCCTCTCGTGGAACCCTGGAATCTGGCTTAGAGGTGGTAGCAGTGCCCACCGTGACCTCTCCAGCTGGTGCCACATTGCTGGCTTCTTTCCCAACACAGAGGGTATGCTCCAACCCTCCTTGCGAGACCCATGAGACAGGCACCACACACACAGCCACCACTGTCACCTCTAACATGAGCTCAAACCAAGGTGAGTGAAAGCATCCGCTATATTATAGTACTGATATTTTGGCTGTATTAGCTATAATGGAGGGGGCAAGTTCTAGGAAACGTGTGGTGGTAAAAGCAAGTGGAGGTCAAGTTGTCTCCTCCCCTCCCCCATTGAAACCCACAGATCCTCCACCAGCTGCCAGTGATCAGGGAGAGGTGGTGAACACCCAAGGTGACAGCGCAAACATCACCAGCGCCAGTGGCATTACAACAACTGTGTCCTCCACACTGCCACGAGCAGTGACCACTGTGACACAGTCTACACCAGTCCCAGGTCCCTCTGTGCCGGTAAGCTTCCCAGGGAGTCCCTTCTGTGGCCTTTTGCCCACTATATCTTTTATTTGTGCTATTCCAGAATGGACACCAGGTGTCGCCCTTGTATCAGACATGGTATTGCTCTGTGGTTCTTCCAGACCATAAAAGGGCAGTCTTGGGGTACTTTATCTATGCTGCTGGTCTCCATCTTGGCTGTTTTCCATCATTTGTCTTTACAGTGAAACCTCTCTTAGCATAAGTTGAAACGATACCCTTCATGCTGCTCCTTCACTCACCTATCCCATCTACATTTAGCATGTAGCCTGTTGTGGATGATATAGAGCTACAGGAAAAAACAAAGGCCATCTTGTTTTTCATTCCCACTGCCTAGTACTAGCCTCCGTCTCCTCCCCTCTTCCTCTGACGGGGGCTTCTCTCCCTTTCTAGAACATCTCATCACTGACTGAGACTACCCCAGGGGCTCTGACTTCCGAAGTCCCCATTCCAGCCACGATAACAGTGACCATAGCCAACACAGAAACTTCTGACATGCCCTTCTCTGCTGTTGACATCCTGCAGCCCCCAGAGGAACTCCAGGTCTCACCAGGGCCTCGCCAGCAGCTGCCACCACGGCAACTCCTGCAGTCTGCCTCCACCCCCCTGATGGGGGAGTCCGCCGAGGTCCTGTCAGCCTCCCAGACCCCTGAGCTCCAGGCCGCCGTGGATCTGAGCAGCACTGGGGACCCATCTTCAGGCCAGGAGCCTGCCAGCTCTGCTGTCGTGGCCACTGTGGTGGTTCAGCCACCCCCACCCACACAGTCTGAAGTAGACCAGTTATCACTTCCCCAAGAGCTGATGGCTGAGGCCCAGGCGGGCACCACCACCCTTATGGTAACAGGGCTCACCCCAGAGGAGCTGGCTGTGACTGCTGCTGCAGAAGCAGCTGCCCAAGCTGCAGCCACTGAAGAAGCTCAAGCCTTGGCCATCCAGGCCGTGCTCCAGGCTGCACAGCAGGCTGTCATGGGTAAGTATCAGCTGAGAGCTTTGAAAGATAGTTCCCTTGGGATAAGTGACCGCCTAACAGGGAGGGCTAAGGTGCCATATGGGGACAGCTTGAGATGAGAAGACCTGCTTCTTGTGAGAGTACATAGTGTACTTTGAGGGAGGCCTATGTAGGACAGGTAGTGCTAGAAAGGAGACACAGGGCCCAGTGGTGAGGGTGTAGTAGGATGTGAACAGGTTGAAAGCTATGGAAAGCAAAACCTCAGGAACACTATCACTGTCCATTGGGTCAGGCACACTTTTTGCCAGGTATTCTTTTTGAATAGTAGTTTCTTTGGTCCTGGAGCAGGCACTGGGGAGCCCATGGATACATCTGAAGCAGCAGCAGCAGTGACACAAGCGGAGCTGGGTCACCTTTCCGCTGAGGCCCAAGAGGGTCAGGCCACCACCATACCCATTGTGCTGACGCAGCAGGAGCTTGCAGCCCTGGTGCAGCAGCAGCAGCAGCTCCAGGAGGCTCAAGCCCAAGCCCAGCAGCAGCAGCACCTCCCTACTGAGGCTCTGGCTCCAGCTGACAGTCTCAATGACCCATCCATCGAGAGCAACTGCCTCAATGAGCTAGCTAGTGCTGTCCCTAGCACTGTGGCCTTGCTACCCTCAACAGCCACTGACAGTAAGCTGGGCTGCTTTTTGGCAGGGGTAAATTGTTGATAGAGTTGAACTGGTGGGAGATGGACATTGTGGCCAGGGTGGCGTGGGGGTTCCAGGAGGATCTGGCTCAACACAGAACCTTCTCCTTGCTGATACTTTGTTTCTTCCCAGGCCTTGCTCCATCCAACACATTTGTGGCTCCTCAGCCTGTTGTTGTAGCCAGCCCAGCAAAGATGCAGGCTGCAGCTACCCTAACTGAAGTGGCCAATGGCATCGAGTCCCTGGGTGTGGTGAGTTCAGTGCAATGGGCCCCAGGGGATAAAAGCAGCACTGCCTTTGGGCCCCATGTACTTGATATCACTCATTTCTGTTCTTCAGAAACCGGACTTGCCACCCCCACCCAGCAAAGCCCCTGTGAAAAAGGAGAACCAGTGGTTTGATGTGGGGGTCATTAAGGGTACCAGTGTAATGGTAACACACTATTTCCTGCCACCAGATGATGCTGTTCAGTCAGATGTAAGTATACCCAGTAGTTGGCACCCTTGGGTGGTAGGTGGATCCTGCCTTGCCTGTGAGGCAGCTATCAATAGAAACAAACTTAGCTCTACAACTTTGCGAGAGTGCTCACAGGAGAATTCCACCTTCATACCACTTGAACAATTAAGAAATGGTAGGGCAGCCAGATGGAGACCTTTTCCCCAGAGTGTAAGAAAGCAGAATACTGACTCTTTCCTGACAGCACCAAGTCAACCTCACCATATCCCTAGGCCTTGCTATAAAGGGGCAACCATCACTGAACAGAAGTCTTGGTCCCATGGTCCCCTGGGATGTTGCCCATTCTAAACAAGTACTCCAGCCCTGAACTGCCCCCTAGTTTCTATAGCATTCTTTTTGACTTCAGGCCTTGTGCCATTTTCTTCTTTCCTGGTTTTCCACCTCTTGCTCTAGGATGACTCAGGCACGGTCCCAGACTATAACCAGCTGAAGAAGCAGGAGCTACAGCCAGGCACTGCCTATAAATTTCGTGTTGCCGGAATCAATGCTTGTGGCCGGGGGCCCTTTAGTGAGATCTCAGCCTTTAAGACATGTCTGCCTGGTTTCCCAGGGGCTCCGTGTGCCATTAAAATCAGCAAGGTGAGTCTTTCTACGGCTACCTTTCTGTTCCTTATTGGTCTGCTGATTCTGCCCTAAGGAGGTACATATAAACAGAGCCCAGGGTGGCTGGACCAGGAGTGTACCAGATAAGAGCAAGGTAGCCACAGAGGTTATGTGCTAGGCTCTTCTGATTAATCTTTTTGCCTAATCCTGAAAATCCCAAGGAGGTCTGAGTCTTAGAGTAACAAGTCTTGTTACTCTGATTCTCAAATGCAGAAACTGAGGTACTAAGAAGCTAAGTGACAAGTTATGGATTAGGGAATGGATTGGTGGGTGTTAAAGAGGCTCTTTAAAACCCTTTGAAATTTGATGTGTAATATCTGTGTTTTGGTTAATTTTTTATTACATTTTTATTTATTTTATATGTGTGGGGGGCATAGGTGTGCCACGGTACTCATGTAAAGGTCAGAGGAGGTCATGTGGGTCGCAGAGATCGAACTCAGTCATCAGGCTTGGCAGCAGGCGCCTTTACCATACCACTGAGCCATCTCACTGGCTCCTGGAATATCTGTTGTGTTGGGGGAGGTTGTTTATGGGGATTTCTAGAAACTTCTAGCCCTCTTGCTCTGGGCATAGGCAGGGTGGGCTGAAGCCACAGTGGCTGAAGAAGACAAGGCTTGACTTATGTCCTGGGTTCTAGAGCCCAGATGGTGCTCACCTCACCTGGGAACCACCGTCTGTGACCTCCGGCAAGATCATCGAGTACTCTGTGTACCTCGCCATCCAGAGCTCACAGGCTGGTGGTGAGCCCAAGAGCTCCGCCCCAGCCCAGCTAGCCTTCATGCGAGTGTACTGTGGGCCTAGCCCTTCCTGCCTCGTGCAGTCCTCCAGCCTCTCCAATGCCCATATTGACTACACCACCAAGCCTGCCATCATCTTCCGCATTGCTGCCCGCAATGAAAAGGGCTACGGCCCCGCTACACAAGTGAGGTGGTTGCAAGGTAAGTATTTATAAACATCTTGGCAATTTTTAGGGGAGGCACAGGAGACCAGAGATAACTAGCTAGACTAAGGAGGCTTCACATTGGGATATAAGGATGTTGGGATATAAGGGTGTATAGGTACTATAGAGGAGCCTCTCGTGCTCTGGGGGTACACAGAAGATACCCTGGGGTGTCTAAAAGTGAGAAAGGTGAGAGGGCTAGAAGAAAGCAAAAGCTGTTAGACCCGAGAACAGCATGTTCCAAGGCCCTTAAAATGGGTAGCCTAGGCTGAGGCCAGCTTCTAGGAGGCATATGTCTCAGGAAGGGCATTGAGGACAGGAGCTGAGCCAAAAGGATTTCTGTCTCCTGTCCTACAAAGATCAGGGACCTGAAGGATGACATGGGCAATCAGGACCATGACAAGTAGGGTGCACCCAAGTATTCCCTGCCTTTTGGTGGGCTGCTCACCATCTATCCCATTCCTTTCAGAAACCAGTAAAGACAGCTCGGGCACCAAGCCGGCCAGCAAGCGACCCATGTCGTCTCCAGAAATGTAAGTAGCCAGTCTCTTTCTAGAATCTTCTGTAGGGGGTACTTAAGAGTGGAAATAGGCTTCAGATGCTTGGGAGGACTATATTCACATAGGGTCCTGAAACAGTGTTTTTGCAATGTTCTTGGGACTCTCTATAACTGTTCTTCCTCTCTTTTTTCCATAAGGAAATCTGCTCCAAAGAAGTCTAAGGCTGATGGTCAGTGAGGAAGCTGGCCAGCATCTGAATCCTCCAGACCCCTCTGCTTCAGGAATGCCCTATAGGGCCCGCCCTGCCCCCCCCCCAGCCTTTGCACTTCACCCTCACCAACCACTGGCTACCATTCAGTCTCCCCCTTCCCTCTGTTTTTACAATAAAGAAAGCACATTTTACCATTGCTGTTGGGAGGAAGCAGAAGACAGACTGGAAAGAGTGGCGAGTAAGCAAATGAGTGCAAGTTGTGATCCTTCCTTTTCCTGGTGACCTCCATGAATTAAGTATGACTTGACAGTTCAGAGACTTTGGGAAGAGAGATTAAAACTGAAAACAAAGGAGATAGCACCCACACTTAAGCCTGCACTTGTTTGTGGTTAATCGCCCTTGGCCTGAGAGGCAGCCAAGGGCTAGAGGGGGAAGTGGTGTCCCCCCAAGTTCCCTCAGAGGCTTTTCCCAGCAGGTGCCCCATTCTGGGTATCTGTCTGGTTCTAGTTTGTTTTGTTACTACATTTTTATTTTCAGCCACCTCCCAGCCCTTCTTCAGGCTTAGTCAGATCTGTCTCACCCAGCAAGCCTACCAGAAGCTTAACACATCTCAGAGGCCTTTGTGCTACCACTTAACACCTCTCCCTTCCTCTTTATAAAACAGATGAGGGAAAAGGAGCCTTGGGTGGTCTGAGCAGTGGCTGTGAAATCCTCCCATTGGGCACAGTGGTCCCCAGTGATCCTGGCTTTGGCCCACCTTGTTTGAGCCTGGGGGCCGCATCACCAACTGCTGCATTTGTTGTACTTTTTAAGTTGAAATTGATGAAGTTAACATTTTTATTGTAATTTTAGCCTTAGCGTGTGCGGGTTTATCCCTTTTTGTTAGCTCTGTACAGAATGTGTATCGTTTTTTTTTCTTCACCTCCTCCCCCCCCCCTTGGCTAATCATTGGCAGGAATCTTTCTAGGGAAAAGCTGAGAGAGCAGCTAGGGGCAGGAGAGAAACAGTGTCCTGGGTAGTCCCTGGTAGATACTGCCTCAACTAATTTCCTGTTGCTAGCCCCTGCCTGCTTTTGGAACATGTGAGACATTAACCTTTATTCCCTGTGAGTTAGCACTTGACATGTAGAGGCTTGGGCTTGAAGGTGGGATTCGCCTTCATCAGCATCATTTGCAGAGATTGGCCCTGAACATGTGACACAGCAGGAGCAGGGAACAGGTGGGACCTGGCCACCTTGAAGGCAGCCCAGGAAGGGGGTGAGGTATGCCATATATCCATAGAGGCTGGGGGTAGGTGCATAACACAGACTCACTCAGTAATTTCATAGCATTGTTCCCAAGCTCTGGATTTTTCTCTCCAGGACCCAAGTTTTAGGCAGTGAGTAATGCTTGCAAGCAAGTTACTGAAGGGTTTAAAAATGGACAGCCAATGTGTTCAGCCACTCAGGCCCGTACCCCTTGGGGCCTCTAGTGTATTGTATCATATTTCTCTGTGGAAAACGTCATGTTTAGTCAAGTTGGAGCCCACTCGCCTGGTCCGTTTGTTCTCCCTATCCCTTTTCCCAAGCACCCTTTGATTTCTCTTCTGAGAACAGTACTACCCGTTCATCTATTGTAGAGTAACCCGTGACTCAATATTACCATAGTGCGATGTTGTTTTGTGCTATTTTGAACAATTAAAAGACTTTTTTTGAAATAACCATCTGGTGTCTACCCCTGTGTCAAGAGTGTCTTGCAACCTTTGAAAACGGGAAGCTGGGACCTACCCAAGGTTTACTTGAGCAGGGAACCTTTTGTTACCAGGAACCATAGGTGAGTGACTCTCAATTGCCCTTCTAAGAAGGCTCCAGAGCAAGGTATGAGGGGCCTCTTGAGTGCTTGCTGCTGATTCTGCATTTGGAAGCCAGATCACCTATTCTCCCACTAAGGGACAGACCTGTGAGTAAACTACAGCCTCTATAGTTACAACAAACTCAGGAGGCTCCAGGATGTCAGCTGTAGCAGAACGGGTGTGTCTGACAAATGATACTCGATGTAGGACCAAATCCTCTACCTTTGTGCACAGGCCAAGCGTCCAAAGAGGTCAAGGCAGAATTACTGACCCTGGCAGTCCAGCAGCCAGTTGGGTGGTACAGCTATGATTTGATTGAACAGTGCTATCTGGGCAGAAAGCTAAGAAAGCCTGGAGATAAGGTGGTCCTGGCCTATAGCCAGAGCTCAGTGTTGACAGGACTAGGTGCCAGCAGGCTGAGAGTAGTAAGCATACCACCTTCATGCCTCTCCAGGAGAATGACTGGCAACTTGAGGCTGGTGATCCCAACAGATGTGTGGTCTCACTGTGCACTCTTGGCACTCACTATGTAGACTAGGCAGACCTCAAACTCAGAAATCTGCTTCTACTTCACAAGTGCTAGATTATAGCCTGTCACACCCAACTTTTTATTTTTAATTATGTTTGGGTAGGTGGGTGGATAAGTATGTGTAGGTTCCCTCAGATACCAAAGACATGGTCCTCTGGAGCTAGGGTTACAAGCAGCTGTGAGCTGCCCAACTTGAGTGTTGGGAATTGAACCTGGGTCCTCTGTAAAAGCAGTACACATTCTTAACCACTGGGCTATCTTTCCAGGACTACATAGTGAAACCCTGTCTTGGTAGAGGCAAAAGGGTCAGGAGTTCAAGACCATCCTTGGCAAATAGAATTCAAGGCTAGCCTGGAATACATGAGACTGTTGCAAGCAAACTGAGCTTGAAGGCAAAAAGAGGCACCACAGGCTTGCCTCACCCTGCTTCCATGAGATCCAGGGCCAGGGAACCACCTTTAGTATTATACTAAGGCTTGTCCTTGATTGATCTTGAGGAGGATGGTATGTGTGCAAGGGAGGCAGAGGAGAGGATGAACATGGATAAAAACATTAAACAATGGCACACAAGCTTCCTAGCTACAGATCCAGGAAAACCCCAACCCCACACATCTGTTGGGATCACCAGCCTCAAGTTGCCAGTCATTCTCCTCCCTACTCTCTCCCAATGGGACAAGACGCATCCAGTTTCCACCAGGGTGATCTAGAGCAAGGGGGCTCAGCCTGGGCCTAGATGGCAGGGGGCGGGGAACCCCACCCTCTGTCCCGCCCCTACCTCCGGGCCCTTTGAGCCCAGAGGAGGATCAGGTGGGTGGGGCACTGCTCGGTCAGCTGAGTGACTGTCACGGGATTGCGACCAACTCGGGTTTCCTGGAGGAAAACGAATAAATGGACCGAGCGTTACAAGTCCGTGGTAGCCTTGACAGGAGAGGTGCTGTTCTGGAAGGTTCCAGGCAACGGTGGGGTCAGGAGCCCGTCGCAAAGGCAAGAGGGATCCTTGATTCAAGGACTTAGGGAGGTGGGGTGCGAGCAAACAGCTCTGGGGCCCACTTGAGCTGTTTCAGGAAGTCGCTGTGAAGAACTCTGCCTCCATGCCCTGACCTGAATCATTTCACAGGACCTGGAGAAGGAACGGGAGGCACTGCAGGTCTGGAAGGAACGAGTGGGACAGGAGCTCAACACTGTGGTTGCTTTCTGGCTGCAGCACTCCCATGACGAGGAACACGGGTTAGCTACCCCTCACTGATTGTCCCAGGGCTTTTGCTCCTCTGAAACCCCTAATTCATTCACTCTGAGGTTTCACAGATCTACTGCCTTCAGGGGAGTAGTGAAGCTATAAAGAAGGGTGCAAGTCTCCTTCCCTCTTTTTCTAACAATACATGTCTCACAGGGGCTTCTTCACATGTCTTGGCCGCAATGGGCAGGTCTATGATCACCTCAAATATGTCTGGCTACAGGGAAGGCAGGTCAGTTTTCACGCTTAAGACTGTCACACAACAAATGGGGATACCCAGAAATACTTAGGATTTCCCTTACTCCAGCTGCCCCTCTTTAAATTGTATTCCTTCACAGGTATGGATGTATTGTCGCTTGTACCGCCTTTTTGAGCGTTTCCGCCGTGCTGAGCTTCTGGATGCAGCAAAAGCCGGTACTCTCTCCCCCCATCTCCTCAGGAGCTTCAGTGGGTCATTTATTCAGTGGATCTAAAAGGGTCTAGAAAAGGGAAGGGACTGGGCGTGTTCCAAGAGGCAGTATATTCCCAGCCCCACCTAGCATGTATTCTCTCCAACCCCAGGTGGTGAGTTTTTGCTGCGTTATGCCCAGGTGGCACCGCCTGGCAAGAAATGTGCCTTTGTGTTGACTCGGGATGGCCGTCCAGTGAAGGTGCAGCGGACCATTTTCAGCGAGTGTTTTTACACCATGGCCATGAATGAGCTTTGGAAAGTAACAGGGGAAACACGTTATCAGGTATGTGGGAGGGATGGCTACAGGCTGTCGGGTGTAAGTGCACTCTCACAGGCCTGGGTGCCTGCCACAACTCCCATTCATTCCTGTCCTACCATTTTGTGACCACCTTCTCTCCTCAGCTCTCTTAATTCCTATACCACCATAGGGACCCTGGGCAAACGGGGATCTGTCCATGCCCTGTATCCAGGTAGAAAAGGTCCTCTCCTTCCTTCCTGGGCTCTACTGCCTGAAAGTGACCTGAAGCAGTGTTGGGTAGATCTGCTTGGCCTCTGGTGCCTGGCTGTGGGCTGGCCCTGGAGAGCTGTCGAAGGAGCAGGTGTCCTTGGAGAACAAGCTGAGTACTGGGTCCTTCCTAGGGGAGACTGATGGGACAAGGCTTCCAGCTTCTGTCTGTTCTCCCCTCAGAATGAAGCTGTGGAGATGATGGACCAGATCGTCCACTGGGTACGGGTGGACCCCACTGGGCTAGGCCGGCCTCAGCTCTTGGGGACCCCAGCCACAGAGCCCATGGCGGTGCCTATGATGCTGCTCAGCCTGGTGGAGCAGCTTGGGGAGGAAGATGAGGCACTGACCAGCAAGTACGCAGAACTAGGGGACTGGTGTGCCCACAGGATTCTGCAGCACGTCCAGGTAGGCACAGAGAGAGGGACAGAGTGAACCTCATTCTCCCACCATACAAGGGCTCCTCCACCTGAAATATGTTCTTCAGCTTTCTAGACAGGTGGATCTAGGGAAGAACATGCATTTGAAATACAGTCCAGGGCCCTCAGGAAGGTAGAGGCTGGCATGCTGGGACAGAGATGGGTCGGTCCTAAGGTAGAAAGTAGAGGCCATGGGCTGGAGAGATGGTTCAGTGGTTAAGAGCACTGACTGCTCTTCCAGAGGTCCTGAGTTTAATTCCCAGCAACCACATGGTTACTCACCACCACCTGTAATGACATCTGGTGCCCTCTTCTGGCCTGCAGGCATACATGCAGACAGAACACTGTATACATAATAAATATTAAAAAAAAAAGCAAAAGAAAGTAGAGGCTAGAGCCCCAGGCAAATCCTGAGACCTTGATCTACGTTCCTCCCCAGCCTCTGGGCACCCAAATCTATCTTGCCTCCTCATTCCATGTTTTACTCTCTCCCACTTGAGATCCAGACCTAAAGGTCAGAACCTACAGGCCCCTGAGAGAGAGCCATTCCAAAAATGTTCTTCTGTTATTCCAGAACTCCAGAGGTAGAAGCAAGAGAATCTAGAGTTCAAGGTCAGCCTTGCACGCGTGTTTGAGACCAGCCTGGGCTGTCCCAAGACTGTTTCAAAACACACAATAGTCAGGTGACAGTGGTACACGCCTTTAATCCCAGCACTCGGGAGGCAGAGGCAGGTGGATCTCTGTGAGTTCGAGCCCAGCCTGGTCTACAAGAGCTAGTTCCAGGACAGGCTCCAAAGCTACAGAGAAATCCTGTCTTCAAAAACCAAAACAAAAAGATACCCCCTTTGGGCCTATGGAATAGGTGGATGGCTGGTATCAAGGGTGGAGAAAGAAAGGGATTTTTTTTTTCGAGACAGGGTTTCTCTGTGTAACAGTCCTGGAAACTCACTATATAGACCAGGCTAGCCTTGAACTCACAGAGTTGTCTCCCCAGAGTTGGGATTAAAGGTATGGGCCACCATGCCCTGTGGGAGGGATTTTGAAGTTAGATCTTTCTGGTTGGATGACAGGGAACTGGAAACATCTCTCTTTTGCCCCTTTCCTGACAGAGGGATGGAAAAGCTGTGTTAGAGAATATATCAGAGGATGGTAAAGAACTCCCTGGTTGCCTTGGAAGACATCAGAACCCAGGTGAATATGTGTGTTGGGCCCATCAGGAAAAAGAACTCAGCTTTCAGTTTGGCCTCATATGGGGGGGGGCTGCCCTCCTCCTCCACCAAGGACCAGATAGAGGAAGGAGATAGTCTGCATGGGACTGGGCATTGGCTGCAGGAGCATAAGTATCTATTGGGGGAGGCATTTTTTTTTTTTTTTGCAGGGAATGGAGTCCAGGAAAAAGGGTTGTGACAGAGTTCAAACATCTTTCATACTTGAGGAGGAAGGGAGGTTTCAGGAACTCAAGCCCTCGGATGCTTGGGAGGGAAATTCTGTTTGTTTGGTTTTTTTGGATTTTCGAGACAGGGTTTCTCTGTAATTTTTGGTGCATGTCCTGGAACTAGCTCTTGTAGACCAGGCTGGGCTCGAACTCACAGAGATCTGCCTGCCTCTGCCTCCCGAGTGCTGGGATTAAAGGTGTTGCCTTACTTTCCTTAAACCCTTACTAGGCCATGCAATAGAAGCTGGCTGGTTCCTGCTCCAGTATGCCCACAGAAAAGGTGACGCCAAACTTCAAATGCACATCATTGACAAGTTTCTCTTGTTACCTTTCCACTCTGGATGGGACCCTGAGCACGGAGGCCTCTTCTACTTCCAGGATGTTGATGGTCTCTGCCCCACCCAGGTGAGAATGCCCAGAGCAACTTGCTTGAAACCTGGCACACAGTAGGGGAACTCAGAGCCAGGCATGGTAGCACATGCCTTTAATCCTAGCACTTGGAGGCAAGAGGCAAAAGGATCTCTGTGAGCTTGAGGCCAGCCTTGTCTACAGAGTGAGTTCCAGGACAGCCAAGACAACATAGAGAGACCCTGTCTCAAAAAACAACTAACAACAACAAAAATTTGAACCTAGAGTTCAGTTTTCTCCAGCCCATATCCTGTGATGGAAGAAGAGCGTGTGCAAATGCTGGTGCCAAGACACATGTCCCCTTTGTCTGGTGCCAGTGGCTGGAAGGGCTCTTAGGTGCTTCTCACTTTCTCACTTGGTGGCAGACAGGAGTGAAATTGCTCTTCTCATTAGTTGTGTCCTGATCCTGCTGGAGATCTACAGAGGGTACTATACCAGCCATGGGTAGCAGCAGTGTCGAAGAGGTTTAAAGATGTGGCAAGACAGACAGCACTCTGATTTAAGGGCTAAAGGGAGTCTGCGCCAGTACTTTTCTTTTTAAGGAACTGCTTAGAAAGCTATCCCTACTCTTAAGGACTATTCAAACTCTATCCCCCATGTCTTATTATTTAAAACCAAGTCCTGAGCCAGTCAGACTGAGCCATAACAGCAGATGTAAGTGTCCTAAGGGGACCTCAGCTGCCTATCTCTGCTCTGTTCTCAGCTTGAATGGGACATGAAGCTGTGGTGGCCACACAGTGAAGCCATGATTGCCTTCCTCATGGCTTTCAGTGACACTGGGGACCCTGCCTTGCTTCAAATCTTCAACCAGGTTGCTGAGTACACCTTCCGCCATGTAAGTGATGTCTCATTCCTTAAAAGCCCAGTTCAGATGTGAAGGGTATAACAGGCAGCAGGAAGGAGAAACAGGGGCTGAGTAAGGGGGTCCAGTAGGTTTTCCCACAGCCCCTCCTAGGGCCCATTCTTGAGGTGTTGCTCTCAGCAGCTGCTCTGAGAGTTCCAAGAGTGCCTTTTGTTTGGTAAACCAAGAAACCCTGCCTTTCTGGGTGATCAGACTCTAATCAAGTAAACAAGCAAATATAGAGAAGAATAAGCTGTGGAAAACAAAGTAGACAGCAAATGATACAGAACTTTCTTATAGAGGGGTCAGAGAAAACCGTGTGAGCAAGGATCCAAAGCAATGGAGGGCAGGAACATCCTTGATCGGCCAGGTCCAGCAGCCCGAGCCTTGACAGGGAATCCAACAACTAGGATGTCAGCCTGGTGAATCGCCAGTTGAACACTACCTCCCCACATGTGTGCATGTGCATGTACAAGAGAGAGTATAGTAGGTCAGAGGACAACATCAGGTGGTCCTCAGGCACTACATACCTTTTTGTTGAGACAGGGTCACTCACTAGCTATGTTGGCTAGCAGGCGAACCCTTGGGACCATCCTATGTCTGTCTCTCCAGTGATGGGAGAGATCCACCTGCCTCTGTCTCCTGAGTGCTGACCACTGCCGCCAAGCTAGTTTGCAAGGCACTTTACTGACTCTTGGCCCAGCAGATGAGTTTCTGAGGTTGTCATTCAGAGAGAGAAATTTGGCCTGTTACAAATGCCTAGTTGTCAATAAAAAAATGTAGGTGACTTGGGTAAGGTGGTTCATATCTGTAATCCCAGGCCTTGGGTGGCTGGAGCTAGAAGATCACAGCAAAGAAGAGATCAGTCTGGTCTACATAATAAATTTAAGACCATAATAAGTTCCAGCTACATATGGAAATCTTGCCTCAAACAAGCAAATAACAACAGCAAAAATAATTATTATGTAGAGCCAGGAGCAAGGTGAGTTTTTTAGTACAGAAGCTAGAGAGAAGAGGGAATCAGGGCTAGTGAAGGAGACCAGAATCAGTCATGAAGTAGGAAAGAAAACAAACCAGGGGCCTCCCGAGGAAAGTGTACTTAAAGTAGGTAGTGTTCTTAAAGACTAGTGGTATATTTCCAATGTCATAATTCTAGCGGTTATCCTACAACTATGGCAGGGACTCCCATTCTATGGCCTGTGGCTTTGGTTCTAGAAGAAAATGAAAGTTTATGTGTGATTTTTTTTTTTTTAAAAAAGATGTCTTATGTAACCCAGGCTGGTTGTACTTCTGTCCCTCCTGCCTCCACCTTGACTCCTTGAGTGCTGGTTAGTACTAACTGTAACTGAAATCCAGCATGGTTTTATTGTGATTAGAGGCAACACCATCCAAACCATGCTTCTATTGCTGTGTGTCTAAACAGGCAGCTAGAGCTCTCTCAGATACTCAGCGCTAATTCCAAACATGAGCCATTAGGTTGCATCTCTGCCTGAATACTGAATATATATGTTAAGGGAGTGAAATAGAAATCATCAATCTTTTTTTTCTTTTTTGGTTTTTCGAGGTAGGGTTTCTCTGTGTAACATTGCTGGCTGTCCTGGAACTCGCTTTGTAGACCAGGCTGGCCTTGAACGCACTGAGATCCACCTGCCTCTGCCTCCCAAGTGTTGGGATCAAAGGCATGCGCCACCACTGCTCAGCTAAAGCCACCAATCTTAACCATAAAATGAAGTAAGAATGAACTTGAACAAGGTGGAGATGACATTAAACAATTCCAGGAGTCCATTGTGGTGTGCATGTTTGTAATCTTAGCACTTGGGAGGCCAAGGCAGGAGGACTATGAGTTCAAAGTCTTCCTGGGCTACTGTCTCAAATGAGAACAAAAAAAAAATGAATTGCAAAAGTTATAATCAGCATGTAGAGTTGGGTGGTGGTGGCTCACGCCTTTAATCCCAGCACTTGGGAAGCAGAGGCAGTCTGATCTCTGTGAGTTCGAAGACTGCCAAGGCTACTGTCTCAAAAAAACTAGAAATGAAAGGACATGGACCAGTTATGGTGCATGCCTTTAGTTCCAGCAATGGGGGCAGAGGCAAGAAGACTTCAGTTGGATTCCAGGCCAACCTGAGCCACATAGAAAGTTCCAGGGCAAGTCAGGAATACAAGGTGAGTGAAACTCCTCAAAAATAAATACATAACAAGTACAAGACTAGTCAAGTTACAAAGATTAGATACAGGGCTGCTTATACCTCCCTTGAATACACTACCACCACTCTTTCTGAGAGAGACAGTACTGGCCTTGAACTTGAAGCAATTCTGCCTCAGCCTCCTGTGTCCTGGGATTATAGACATGAACCATTACACAGCTTAAAATCCACAACTCATATGTCACAATTTAAAGGAGCATTTTGATAGTAAACTTGAATGCCTTCTAAGAAGAGGTTCTACTTAACTATTTTTTATATTTATTATGTATACAATGTTCTGTCTGTGTGTATGCCTGCAGGCCAGAAGAGGGCACCAGACCCCATTACAGATGGTTGTGAGCCACCATGTGGTTGCTGGGAATTGAACTCAGGACCTTTGGAAGAGCAGGCAGTGCTCTTAACCTCTAAGCCATCTCTCCAGCCCTCTACTTAACTATTTTATCAGTGAGAACAAAATGGGAAGGGCTTAGGATAAGGACCTGGGCTGTTTTGGGGAACTGAAAAGCCTCAGTGAGACAGGTATGGGATAGGGTGTGCAATGAGTCTGTCCAGCCAGCTCAGCTGCTGTCACCCATGTCTGAAGTGAGAAATACGTTCAGAAGCCATGGTGAAGGTAGGCAGATGACCACGTTGGCCTGAAACTTACAGCAATGTGTCAGCCTCCTATAGGGTGGGACTAAAGACATGCCCCATCACACAGAGTTAGAGGGAAGTCTGGGAGCCCGCTATAAAAACCTCAGTATGACATAGACAGGAGTTATGTGTCTCTGCTTGATAATCCAAAAGTTTTTTAGACCAAAGGCCTGTGAAGTAGAAGACATGAACTTCAGGGAAGTCACTTGTTGCAAACTTTGCTGGCAGGATTCTTTGTTTCTTTCTCTCCCTTTTTTGTTTTTGTTTGGTTTTCTTTTTCGAGACAGTGTTTCTCTGTGGCTTTGGAGCCTGTCCTGGTACTAGCTCTGTAGACCAGGCTGGCCTCAAACTCACAGAGATCCACCGCCCTGCCTCTGCCTCCCAAGTGCTCGGATTAAAGGTGTGCACCACCACCGCCCGGCTTCTCTCTTTTTTAACTTAGATGAAGTAAAAAAAAATGTGCCTGTTTTTAAGTATTCAAAGTGTTGGATAACACTTGGACTCCAATCAAACATAGAGCGCCTCTTGTCCCAGCGGTTTCAGCACACCACCTGCAGCCCATTGCCCCACTGGGTTACACAGGCTGAGAAGTCCTACTGCCTACCATCCTCAGCTTTCTTCTGAAATCATGCTATTTGAACTCTGCTGGTAGCAGTGCAAAGGGGGCAGCAAGGGCCCCTTCCTCAGCCAGTGATATTCGGGTGGGCCCTGCCAGACACTAGCTGTCATTGTCTCCTTATTCTAGTTTCATGATCCTGAGTTCGGAGAATGGTTTGGCTATCTGAACCGGGAGGGAAAGGTGACCCTCAACATCAAGGGAGGTCCTTTTAAAGGTGAGCGGAGAGCGGGGCGAGGCTGCAAGGGTTTGTGATACCTAGCTGCCTGGGCCCTCCCAACCCTGGCATCCATTCTCCTCACAGGCTGCTTCCACGTGCCGCGGTGTCTGGCCATGTGTGAGCAGATTCTGGAAGCCCTGCTCCACCGCCTCGGTCCCGCCCCCGTCGTGTCCTCACCCGCTGTCCCCATCTGCGGAGGCTCGAAATAAATCTGACCCTGCTCCACCAGCTTGTGTGTGCACCTCTGTGGGCCCCGCGGGAGGGTACAGCTACTTCCCACGCTGGCCGCTTTGGCGGCCTTCGCCGCGGCCTCAAAGGCGCCACCTCTACCGCGCCATTTGCTCTGGGTGCGCTCACTGACTGCAGTTTGGAGGCGGATCCCGTAGCCGCGCATTTCCGATGCAGGCGGCTCGTAGCGGCCCACCCCTTCCGCCACCGCCCCCTTAGGAGCCTGGCCCCAGTCCCAGCCCCGGCCCCTATCGTCCGTGCTGTGCTTCTGAGTGGCCGCTGAGCGCGCGCGTTCACGACCCACAAGGACCCGCGAGCTCCGCCGCCGTGATGAACATCCGCAATGCTAGGGTGAGGTGATGGGGAGCCAGCCTGTCCCCACTGCATGGGTACCTTCCCTGGTGACCGCGTGCGCATGCTACCGAGGGACCTGGGAGCTTTGGCCCTACACGTCTGCGGCCGCTGGACCTTCAAGCTGCTGCAACCTGCTTTAGACATCTCGCGATTATAGTCTCCCTCGTTTGCCTGATGTCAGGGCTCCATAGAGTGGGCTCCGCGACCTCCAGGCGCTGCTGCTTAGTCCTGGAACTGGCATCTTTTGCAGGGCGCATAGAAACCAGGCTTGTGCAAAGTCAGTCACAACCCTGACCTTTCTGGGGGAAGGGGGAGGCCCAGAGATTAATAGAGAACAGGAGTCTCGCGTGCGTGAGGCCCTCTTAGTCACTGCCGTCTTGGACTAACCGTGTCCTGTTGTTATACAGCCCGAGGACCTGATGAACATGCAGCACTGCAACCTCCTCTGCCTGCCCGAGAACTACCAGATGAAGTACTATTTCTATCATGGCCTCTCTTGGCCCCAGGTGGGCAGCTTTTGTGTTTTGTAAGGGTGTAAGGGGCAACAGGAGTGAAGCATAGATCTGAGTAGGCTAAAAGCAGTGGGCAGTACCTCTTGGCACAGTAAGGCCCTGGCTGATGGGGAAGCCTGGCAAATGAAAAGGTGTATGTAGGGACTGTAAGCTAGACACGGGTTGGAGATGGGATTCCCACCTGTGCCTGTGGTCTTCCAAGAGGGCACAAGTATGGACTATGGAAACTGGGCTCCTTGCACTGCAGGTCACCAACTGTCACCACTCAACAATTTTTGCAGCTTCCCACTATCCCACACACAGCAGGAGTTTGGTAGTGAGCTCTAGCCTGTTGCCTGCTCTGCCTGACTTCCTTTTCCTCTCTGTCACCAGCTCTCTTACATTGCTGAGGATGAGAATGGGAAGATTGTGGGGTACGTCTTGGCCAAAATGTGAGTCACCAAGGAGGAAGAAAAGAGTCTAATGCTACGACTGGGTGTTGAGGGGCTGGGGGAAAAGCTTTGGAGAAGGGAATGGAAAGTCAACACCAACCATTTCTGGTGAATAAGGGGTTCCCACTCTTGTGCCCAGATTAGTCTTAAACTTTTAGCAGTCTTCATGCTGAGCCTCCTGAATGCTGAGATTAACTATGCCCAGCTTGCTGTAAATGTTGTTTTTTTAATTAACAGGTTGCTTGTAGGGTAGCTCTAAGTTGACAGAAAAATTGAGCAGAAGGTACAGAGTATTTCCACGCACATTTGTTCTCTCACTACCATATATGAGACACTTAGTAGAAGTGAGAAACCAACCCAGGTTTTGTTTAGATTCATGTTTTCATTGTTGTGCTTCTGTGTTGCATGCCCTCTGAGTTGGACAATTGAAGAGTGTCTGTCCATCTTCAAAGTAGTCCATCCTCCCACAACCTCCAACAACGAGGTCACCTTTTCAGAATGTTGCAGAGTTGGAATAGGAACTTATAGCTCTTTCAAACTGGCTCCTTTCACTTAGTGCTTTGCATTCAGCACTACTCTTTTTTTTAAAAAGAGATTTTTAATTTAGTTATTTTTATTTTATGTAATTTGGTGTTTTGCCTGCAGGTATGTCTGTATGAGGCATCGAATCCCCTGAAATAGAAGTTACAGACAGTTGTGAGATGCCATATGGTTGCTGGGAATTGAACCCGGGTCCTCTAGAAGAGCAGTCAGTGCTCTTAACCTCTGAGCCATCTCTCCAGCCCCAGCACTACTCTTCTTGTGACTTGGCAGCTGACATTTTTTTGGGGGGGGGTCAATCTCAGGGCAATGTTCTGTTAAAACTGCACATATCTGGTGGGTGTAGCGTGGGGCTTTATTCTGATTCAGAAGTTCCTAGTTCTCCTACCTGGATCTGGGGTGCTGTAGAGTCCTCCACAAATTGCACGCTTGCTGTGCACAGGTGTCCCAGATAGACTGCACCTGTACCAGGCTCCTTTCTAACTTTCTCCTCTAGGGAAGAGGACCCAGATGACGTGCCCCACGGACATATCACCTCACTGGTGAGTAGAGCTGTGGGCATTTGGCAGAGGGGGACTGGAGGTAATTGAACGTAGCCTCCAAGGTCCCACTCTACCCATTCTTCTGCTCTCAGGCTGTGAAGCGTTCCCACCGGCGCCTTGGCCTGGCTCAGAAGCTGATGGACCAGGCCTCTCGAGCCATGATAGAGAACTTCAATGCCAAATATGTCTCCCTGCATGTCAGAAAGAGGTGAAAGCCAAGTTGGGGAAAAGGGCAACACTGGGGAGTGGGGAGGAAGAGGTAACCAATTGATAGGGATACTGGGGCTTACTGCCTTCAGAAGAAGATGGGAGGTAGCATTAGTGGGGAAGGAGGACCAGGTAGAAAGGCAGGACCTGGCCAATATGCCTGGCCAAGTCTGTGAAGTTCAGTGGTGCCTTATTCCCCTGCAGTAACCGGGCTGCCCTGCATCTCTATTCCAACACCCTCAACTTTCAGTAAGTAGATCAAGATTTTTTTTTAAGTGGGATGATCCATCCATTTGGCTGAGGTAAACTGAGAAAGGGGTGGAGGGACTTCAGACATTGCTAGGAGGCCCTCTGTGTATTCAGTGGCTGTTCACTGACAAGCTAACATGGTGAAGACACCTGCTTTCTGGGGTGGGGGAGAAGGGGTCCAACACATCTTGCTGGGTAGAAGAAGGATGGCTTGGTCCTATTGAGGCTGGTGAAGGGTAATGGGGTAAAGAACACACAAAGCTTCTTAGTGCTGGTCTAGGAGTAAAGAGAGATAGGCTAGGGCATGAGCAGAGGCTGAGAAGTGACTGGTACCAGGAAGCATCAGGTGAGAGCAGATGAAAGGGGGTGGCAGAGAAAAAGGGCCATGAGCAAAAGCAATGAGGGACCTATATCTCTGGATGTCCTGATGACTGACGTCAGCTCATCTTCATGAGACTAGTATTGAAGAGAGGATCTGGCAGTACCTACTGCCACATAAAAGTGTGGCTGGAATGAACTGGTTGGAGGATCCACTGAGTCAACTAGGCTTTGAGTGAGTAAAGTGAAGATGAGACCATTGGGACAGGGCCTCTGGTGAGAACTGCAATTCCCAGCTAGGTGTGGTGGTACACGCCTTTTAATCTCTGCACTCAGAAGGTGGGGGACTGTGGGTTAGGAGCCTGGCACAGGGAGTTCCAGGTCAGTCTCAGCTACACAGCAAGACCCTGTCTCAAAATGGGGGTGCTAAGGAGTTAGCTTAGTTATGAGAACCTGAATTTGATCCCTGGCACCCATGTATAAAAGCCACATATAGTGCTGAGGAGGTTAAGACAAGAGAATAGGAGGTTAAGACAAGAGAATTCCCAGGTACACTAACCAACCAGCCTAGCTGAATGGGAACGGTCCAGTGAAGAGACCCTATTTTGGAAAAAAATAAGGTGGGAAGCAATTGAGGACAATACCCAACATATACCTCTGGCTTCCACATGAACACATGAGCATGTGTACACACACCAATTCTCTTGTCTTCATGTCTTAGGCTGACAAAGACCTTTCTAGGCCATCAAATGGCTTCCCTTCTACTGTCAGGGCTACTCAAGTGTGCACACACATCTCCCCTCAGCAGTAGGTCTGTGATGACCACCTACATGCAGGTACAGTGTCTCTCTTTCCTAGCAGAGGAACCAGCTGTATGTTCAGTAAATGACAGGAAGCAAGCAGGTCAGAGAGGAAGGAAGAGGCAGAATTAAGGACTTCAACTCAAAAAGGCAAAAGTCATTGCTAGTGAAGCTAGGGACAAAGTAGTGGCAAGTCCTGGATGCTGCGTGATGCTTGGCTTCAGTGGAGGGAGCAGAGAAAGCCATCATGGCTGTTGGAATCCATTCAGGCTGGCCTTTTGCTTTATACACCCCCCCCCCCGTGCGCGCAGGGAAGATATGCCCACCCTCGTAGCCTAAGAACCAGGAGAATTTGCCCCCAGGTGTGTGTCTCCATCCTACCCTCAGAATCAGTGAAGTGGAGCCCAAATACTATGCAGATGGAGAAGATGCATATGCAATGAAGCGGGATCTTACGCAGATGGCTGATGAGGTAAGAGTTCAGCCAAATCAGGCCAGCAGTTCCAGCAGTAGAGGGGATTTAGTACTTGGGGGTTAGTGGTGGCTGGAGGCAAGGCCAAGGTTAAGTGTCAGCCCTTGTAGCTATAGAGCAATGAGTCAGAGTCCCTCTTTCCCTCACTTCGTAAACTGACAAGTAGGGGCATGGACTTGGTTGACTGTAGAGGAGGCCATGGGATGCTCTCCATGGAAGAAGCCTGAGGTGGATGGAAGAGGAGACAGTAGGAAGAGATTTTTTTCTACAAAGGGATTGGGACTACTAGGGTAAGGAGCAGTCATGGCTAGCCTGCTCAGTTCTAGGACCAAACTGGGCTGGGGAGAAAGGGTTCCTGACCAAGCCTCCTGGGGGTAGAGCAATTTATGGGGGGTACTACTGTGCTTGGGAGCTCCCCAGAAGTCCATTTGAGGGCAGCAGGACCCTTGTCATTTTACAAATGAGCAGACAGGCTTAGGAGCAGAGCTAGGATCAAACTGCATCTCTACCCAGTCCTATTTCCTGCCGCGGCCCTACCACTTCTCACTGTGTCCCTTCCCCCAGCCAGCCCCAGGGCCTGGCTCCTCTTGTCTCCTGTCTGGAGACTTAGGCCCTGTCTCTTTCCACCCGCTTCCCTCTGGGCTCCCGGCGGCAGCTGAGGCGGCACCTGGAGCTGAAGGAAAAGGGCAGGCACATGGTGCTGGCAGCCATGGAGAACAAGGCGGAGAGCAAAGGCAGCGTGCTTCTGAGCTCGGGAGAGGCCTGTCGTGAGGAGAAGGGCCTGGCTGCTGAGGATAGTGGTGGGGACAGCAAGGACCTCAGCGAGGTCAGCGAGACCACAGAGAGCACAGATGTCAAAGACAGCTCAGAGGCCTCTGACTCTGCCTCCTAGAGCCTGCCCCACCTGGTTCAAGTCTCCTCCCATGTGCTTTTACAATAAATGTCACCCTTGGGGAATTTGTGAATGTGCATACTAGGGCTGTGCTTCTTTCCAGCTCTTTGATGGCAGGGATATCATCTAACAACCCAAAGCCTACTGAACTCACAAGTCAAACAGATTGGGAGAATGTGGCCACCTTCAGCAACTGAGTTGAGTCGACAGATACCCTATTCTATTGTCACCTTCCTGGCCAGCAGGCCTCATTGCCTTCCTTACTAATTTTCTAGGGCTAGACTAAATGATTTCTTGAGGTCTTCTAGTGAGCCTCGGGTTTCGGAGGCAACTTTCCCACCTTGATACTCTTTGCTTTGTCCTCTTATGTCCCGCTCTCAGCCCTTTCCCCAGTCATACTTGCTCTCACCTGCAGCAGCTCCGGTTCATACCTCCTGAACCCCAAACGCCAACTGCTTATCTTTCACTTATCTGTAGATGTCCTAGCTGGATCCTGGCCTATTTAGCTACCCAGTTGCTTGGGATTTTCCTTCTTCATTATCCCTAATTCTTTCCTCCATACCATACCAACAGTCATTAAGTCCTGTCGGTTCAATCACATTAATACATATTTTTTTTTTTTAGAGAGAAATGTTTGTTGCCACCACACCCACTTTATACAGTGCTGGAGACCTAACTCAGGACCTCTTGGATGTTAGGCAACCAAACCACATTCCTAGCCCTAACTGTTGGCCTCAAAGGTTTATTTCCTTTATTTTGTTTATTCAAAATAACAATTTTTGGGGGGGGTGAGTTTGAGACAGGGTTTCTCTGTGTAATCCTAGCTGTCCTGCAACTCGTTCTGTAGACCAGGCTGGCCTCAAACTCCTGCCTCTGCCTCCTGAGTGCTGGGATTAAAGGCCTGGGACACCACCGACCGGCATTTATTCATCTTTTTGAGATAGGATCTCCTTAGCCAATACTGGCTTGGAACTCATTATGTAGCCCAGCTGGCCTCAAACTTGTGGTAATCCTATTGCCTCAGGCTCCGAAGTACTGGGATTACAAGTGTGAGCCATCCAGGTCAGCCCTCCCCCATTAATATTTTTGTTGCTATGCTGAGACAGTTCTGTGCACTGTTAGCTAGTCCTTGGCTACCATTAGGATAACCACAATGTCTTATAACTTTTCTGTGACTTCTGGTAATTGCATAAAATCAAACAGCAATTTATTATAGTTTTGTATTGAATATAAACCCTCATGTCTTTTTCTGTTACCCCACCCCCTTTTTTTGTTTTTAGAGACAGAGTTTCTCTGTGTAACACTTATGATAGTCCTGGAACTCCCTTTGTAGACCAGGCTAGCCTCAAACTCAGAGATCTGCCTACCTCTACCTCCCGAGTGCTGGGATTAAAGACCGTGTACCATCACTGCCCTGCTCTTCCCCTCTTTTCCTTCAGAGGGTCTCAAGTATTTTAGGGTGATTGTGACCGAATTTACTGTGTAGCCAAGTTTGGCCTAAATCCCAATCCTTTTTAGTGTTCCAAGTGCTGAGATTTCAGTTGTGAGCCACCACTCCCGGCTTTTTTGTTTTTGTTTTTTAAAGCTAAAAAAGCAAAAAGTGAGTTCACCTGATTCTCGAACGCTTTGTCATAACATTCTCTCCTAAACGTGCTTTCTGGCTTCTACACCTGACATCTGAGCTGTCACTATACTAACAATTTCCCCACTCCCTCAAGTGACACAGCAGTCCATCGCTAGGTTGAATGATTTGTCCTGGACCCCAGTTCTTTGGTTGTGGAAATTATCCTTTAGAAACCCGAGAAAGTGGCTGGAAATTACGCCTGCGCGTGCTGCTCCCCCCGCCCCTTCGCTACTTCAAGCGAAACTGCGTTCTGATTGGCCAAAATTACGTACTTTCCTTCGTACGAGTCGAGTCAGCGGCTCGTCCCGCCTAGCGTGCTGACGTAATTCTCTTCCGGTTCACAAACTGGTGACGTTGTTAGTTCCCAGACTCCGATTGGTTCTACAGCGCCAGGGTTAAAACAGGCGGAGGTACGCACTGCCTCGCCTGCGCCCCATAGTTGGTAAGAGTGAGCTCACGGAGCTTTTTCCTAAGGCGCTTGCGGAGGCCCACCCTCTTGGGTGTCATTGGTGGCCAGCTGAAGCTCTTCTGTTCGCCCCGCCCCTAGTCCGTTAGGTTTCCTGGGCGGAGGTAGAATCTGGAGAGGGGGGAAACCGCAGGCCCACTAGGCTTTGGTGGCCAAGCACTTCCCCTGCTTCAGCGGCATCTGTCTCTTGAAAGTGCCGGCTTAAGTGCCTTGTGAGCTGAGGCTGGAAGGTAGAGGGTAGGGTGACTGGGGTTGACTCCAGGGACGCTTCTCCAGGATGTGCCCTCACTGCCTAATATTTTTTTCTCTCCGGAGCCCCCGCTGTCCATAGGGTTCGTCTCATCTCCCTCTGTCCAGAGTAGCCAACCAGTCTGATCACATCAGCCATGTGATCAGGAACAAGTGTCCATTCTTCCACGTCTTTAAAAAGGTCTTGCGGGACTGGAGAGATGGCTCAGTGGTTAAGAGCACTTGTTGCTCTTCCAGATGACCCAGGTTCGGTTACATGGCAGCTCACAATTATCTGTAACTCCAATTTCAGGGGATCTGACATCCTCACGCACACAGATACATATTCGGGCAATTCCAGGGGATCCGACATCCTCACGCACACAGATATATATGCTGACAAAATTTCAGTGCACGTAAGATAAAAATCCTGAAAAATAAAATAAAAAGGTCTAGCAGCACTCCGGAGACAGAGGCAGGCAGCTCGGCAGCTCTCTCTCTCTGTGTGTGTGTGTGTGTGTGGGGTGTGTGTGTGTGTGTGTGTGTGTGTGTGTGTGTGTGTGTGTGTGTGTGTGTGTGTGTGTGTGTTTTGTTGGGTTTCTTTGTGGTTTTGTTGTTTTTTGAGACAGGCTTCTCTCTCCTCTCTCTCATTTTTTTGTTTTTAGTTTTGTTTTTCTGAGGCAGGGTTTCTCCATGTAGCCCTGGCTGTCCTGGAACTCACTCTGGACCCGAGCGCTGGTATTAAAGGTGTGTGCCACCACCTTCTGGCAGCTCTGGCTGTTTTAATTTTATTTTTTCTATTGATTCTGATAAGTGCATAAAGTCAAATATATTAACCATTATGATGTCATGTTGAATATAAACAGTTGGATGCCTGACTGGCCTGCATAGTGAGACCCTGTCATAAATAAATAATCCTGTAAATCTAGCTCCTTTTAAAAATTTAGTTCTCTGGGTGGTGCTGGCAGACACCTTTAATCCCAGCACTCAGGAAACAGGCAGGCGGATCTCGAGGCCAGCCTGGTCTACAGAGCGGGTTCTAGGACAGACTCCAAAGCTACACAGAGAAACCCTGTCTTGAAAACAAGACAAAAATATCTAGTTCTCTTTTTAAATATTCTTGTTTTTGTGTCTACATGTGTGTGCGGGTTCCCTTGGAGTGCAGAAGTGGGCATTAGATCCTCTAGAAGTGAAGTATTGCATAGTTGTGAGATGCCTTTGGATTCTAGGAACTCTGCATTGCCTGTCTTGTTGGGTTTTGTTTTCGTTTGTTTTGACAGAGTCTCCATATGTAGTCTTGATCTCTGCCTCTAGGTGAGCATCACCTTGCCTAGCTTATCTGATTTTTAAGACAGGGTCCCATTCTGTAGCTTAGCCTGGTCTGGAAGTCACCCTACAACCCTGGCTTACCTCTGAGCCAAAACTCTCACCCTGCCCAGCAGGCTTTTGGATTCTTAAAACAGGAGCTAGCCAGGTGAGATGGTCTCAGCACTGGGAATCAGAAGCAAGCAGATCTTGTGAATTCAAGACCAGCCTGGTCTACATAGCAAGTTCCAGTCTGACTAGAGCAACTGAATGAGACCCTGTCTCAAAAAGCTCAAGAAGGGAGCTGAGGAGAAGGTTCAGTGGTTAAGAGCATTTGTTGCACTTACAGAGGATGCGAGTTCAATTCTCAGCACTCACATGGAGGTTCACAATCATCTGTAATTCCAGTATTTAGGATCTGAAACCTTCTGGTCTCCATGGGTACCAAGCACACACACAAATTGTACATACATTCACACATAAAAGCAAAACACATGAAATTAAATTAATATAAATCTAATAATATTTTTTAAAGTCAAAAAGGAACAGGCCAGGTGTGCTGGCACATGCCTTTAATCCTAGCATTCAGGTGGCAGACTCAGGCTAATCCCTGTGAGTTCGAAGCCAGCCTGGTCTACATACTGAGTTCTAGGACAGCCAGGGCTACATAGTAAGACCCTGTCTCAAAGGGGGGGGAACAGGAGCAAACAATACAAAAAGCAGCTTTACTCATGGCTTCAGATGCCAAACAAGTGTCCTCAGAACCAGGGCAATCACTCAACTTTTCTGTTTTGCTTTTCATTCATTTTTATGCAAAGGGGCTGAATGGGGGCACCATTCAGATTCCTGGAGTTAGGACTGAGAACATTTGAAGGCCCTGAACAAGGCCCTGAATTCCGCCCTGTCCAGGCCCTAGGTGGATGAAAGACTTTTGAGGATTAGTTAAGGCTCAGATAGAATGAAAGCCATGCAGGGTGGGTTGCTTTAACAAATAAGGTCATGGGTGCCTGGTTTCTCTTCGTAGGAGGCACTGTTGGAGTAAGTGTCTCCTGACAAAGCAAATTCACATGGATGGATGTCCATTCATGTGCTGTGAGAAGAGATACAGACTTGCTTGACTTGATGGAGGATTCCAACATTGCTACTTCTGATACCAGCTTCTGGGAGTCCAGGACCTGGGCCTATCAACATCTAACTAGCCTCCAGACCTTTTCTTCAAGGCTCTTTTAGCACCTAGCAGCATCTTAGAGAAGGGCTTTGATACTGGGAGTGAGAAGAGACCAAGAATCAAGGGAGTAAGTATTCTTTCTGGCCAAGAGAATGAATTGCACACAACTGAAGGGTCAGAATAGTCTCCCTATCCTACAAGATCTCCAGGTCAGTGTCACACGTGCTCACATGCACTTTTTCATCCATGCGTGCACATACAGGTCCAGACTCCTTTTGTATTTTAGTACCTTGCCTGTCTTTCATCATCTGTATACCCCAGAACTTTCTCTCCAGCTGGTGTGATTGTGCACACTTGTAATCCTCACTCTTGGGGCAGAGGCAGAAAGATTGCCTCAAGTTTGAAGCCAGCCTGAATTGCATAAGGAGTACCAGGCCAGGCAGGGCTACAGAGTGAGGCCCTATCTCAACAAAACAAAACATCACAAACTGATGAGTAGGTCTTGCCCTCTGACTTAGAGTTGGTGGGAGTAGAGCAAAGCCCCATTATCCCTGGATAAAGGAGGCAAAAGGAGTTGCTCCCAGGCTGTCTCATAGCCCCCACTCATATAGGTTCCTATAGGTGCAACACGGAAGGGAAAAAAGACAGAAAAGTCTCTTCCGGCAGCAGGAAGTGGTAACTACCTATGGGGAAATGAGGCTAGTTCTTTCCTTTGGGGCTGAGTAGAAGGGGAACTGTAGCTGAACCCTGCTCCCTCCCCCTCAGGGGGCCCAGAGGGGACACAGGCCTGCAGTCCTCTGGGGAACTTCCCATCAGCTCTCAGGACTCCCTTAGGCCTCATTCAGGGCTGTGACTCCCACAAGGAGGGTGGCATCTGATGTTCAGGAAGGCTGCGGGGAGGCAGGCTGCCTAGGGGCAGTCTTGGGCTTGGAGCAGCTATGGCGCCATTGTCCACTAGTATTGAGGGCCAGTGGCCTTAGGAATGTGGTCTGACACTGGGGACCATATATAGCTTTCTGCAGATGGTGAGGAACAGCAGCAGGTGGTCCCAGGCATGTTGGGGCTCTCTTGCATTGGCTGCTTTATGCTGAGTCTTAGGGCTCAAGGTGATCTAGGTAGATGAGCAGAGGAAGGAGGAAGACAGCCTGCCTCATGAGCTGTGCACCTGGGAAGGGGCGCCTTGTTCTGAGGCCCACCCGAGCAGCAGGCAGCTCTTGGTCTAGGTCGCCCCGCCCCTTCGGGGGACCTGCTGGGGGCGGGGCGGGGCGGGGCGTAGCTGGTGGAGGGTGCTGGTCTTGGCGCCCCTGGTCCCTGTGCTCGGCGGTCTCGCCTTGCCGCAGCGTGGGAGCCTCGGGACTTGAAGGTGCGATCAGCCCTCGGCCATGGCGGCGCACGGGAAGCAGCGGCGGGAGCGGGGGCTGCAGGCTGAGTATGAGGCACAAGTCAAAGGTGAGAGGGCGCTTTGGGCCTGGTCTACTCTGGAGACCCCGAGTGTCTGCTGCTGATCTTCAGATATCCCAGGAACGGGGTGGAGGAGGGAGCCCAGGCCCTGCTTCTTGGAGCGTCTTTGACCTCAACTGCCTGCCCATGCCCTCCCTCCGTCCTCTCTAGTCAACTTGGGTCGCCTGCTGCTCACTCAGGCAGCAATGACTCTGGCAGCCTGAGGGAAGGGCAGACTGAGAGGGTGGCTTTATAGCTGGAGTGTTTTGGGGCACCTTGACTTTGCTGGTGGCCTGACACCTTATTCAACACCACTAAAATCCATGAAGCTTTAACACCTTTGCCTCCCTTTGACTCTGAAGTAGCTTGCAGGTTAGGGTTGTTGGCCCTGGGTCAGGCTGGAAGACTGTGGATTAGAGAAATCCAGCAGACTGACTTTATAGCCTTAGGATATTAGACCTGGATTCTGGCAAACACATTGATGCAAATCACATGCAAATGAACTTTGTAAATTCTTAGCTGACAGCTTCATTTCTTCAGGGTGTGGTAGGTAACTCTTGCACAGGAAAAGAGGCAGCATCTAACCTCCTGCCCCCACCCCAGTTTCTTGTTTCCAGATATCTTGACTCCCATTACCACTCTCAATGGCTCTATATTTTATCTATTGTGGATACAAGCTCAGAGAAGCAGTGTCACATACAACAGCTCCCAAAAAGAGGAATGAAATAACCCTTGGAGTTTCCCAACCTGTAGATGAAATTCCAGTGTACTTATTTGGTGCAAGCAATTTATACCAGACTGTGTCTTAGTGATGTATTACTGGTATAGCTACCTTCGAAAGTTTGACCCAGTCATCTTCTTGGTGTCCAGAGCCAGCTTGAGGTAACAGCAGAGGGGGAGCCAAGGATCTCATCCTACTTCCTCAAAATGTCGAGAAGCAGCTGGGCGGTGGTGACGCATGCCTTTAATCCCAGCACTCTGGGAGACAGAAGGAGGCAATTCTCTGAGCTCCAGACTAGCCTAGTCTAAAGAGCAAGTTCCAGGACAGCCAGGGCTACAGAGAAACCCTGTCTTAAAAAAAAACCCAAATAAACAACAACAACAACAAAAATTGTGACACCCAAGGACCTTAAAAAGTCTTCAGTCACTTCAATCAGCAAACACAGATCAGTTAGTTCCTACTAAGAAACTGGAGTTCGGTACAAGACTGTCTTTAAGATGGCCCTTGCTCATTCAGAGTGTCCAGTGTTTTGTGGCTTTTGTTTCTTGTGACCCTCCCTCAAAAAAAGAAAAAAGGTCTTCCAACAATCCTGGAACAGAGGCACTGTCTTCACACTTTAAATTCTGAAAGGTCAGCACAGTCGCGGTTTAGAGGCTCTACTGGTCAGCAGAAGTGAGAGTGAAGCCTGGCTCACAGGAAGTGCTGGAGGGGCCTGGGTCCCAGTTTTGCAATTCAAATATGCAGGATTTCTCACTTCTTTTGGTCAGTTGTTCTTTGTTTGGGTGGGTGGGATTGGAGTTTGGGTATGTAGCCCAGGCTAGTCTTAAACTCATTATTTTACTCAAGCTGGCCTGTAACTTGCAGCATCCTCTGCCACAATGTTCCAGGGCTGGGATGACAAGTCTCTGCTACCAGATTTTTTTTTTAACACATCTGTTTGCTGTAGACTCTGGAAATACCTTATTGTATAGAAGAGAAGCAGTCCTTGGTGGTTCACAGGCCTGAGGAGAGAAAAATTGCACACAGCTGATTTCATTTTCATATTTATTATTCACTTTGCAGATAACCACTGCAAAGGACAGCCAAGGTGCCAAGAGTACACTGGGGTTAAACAAGGACCAGAGCTAGTTTGGTAGGAGATCAGGGTTCTTTGAGCTGAAATCAACCTGGAGACTTCAGGCAGCAGTTTCCTGCCCTGGGTGGACCTCAGATGCAATTGACTTGCAATCTATAGCTCCTTGACACTGGCTGGTGTGCATGTTCAGAACAGGAAGTGCTGTTGCTACTCGTAGAGAACCCACACAATACTGTGGTGCACTTGGCACTGTGTAGCTAGAATAGGTCCCTCCTTGGATAACACATCCATTTTGGAAGGCAGGGCAGCCTACAAGGAAGGGTATGCTGGATATTCTTGAGACCCTGCTTGTAATGAACTTAAATTGCCATTCTTCAAACCCTTTTAGTCTTATTTAGTGGAGACTCCCCTGATTGAAGTCAGCAGCATTAGCACTCATTCTAATGAGTAGCTGGCACATACCACTTCAACCACATGAGGCTGGTGACAGTGACACTTGGTATTGTGGGCTTTGCTTTAGCTTCAGTGTTGGGAGTTTCCACATACACACACACGCACCAGCTTCCTTCTGCCTAACTTGTCCCCTTGGTGGAAATTTAGCAATTACAGTGACCAGGTTAAGGGTATGCCCCAAAGCCCACCCCTAAGAGAGTACAGTGGGTGGGATAGAAGGCTGATGAGTAGGTCATGCAAGCAGGTGCATCTGGAGCCCCTGGACTCAGGGAAAGAAGTCAGTCCCACCATGGAGTGGAGTCTGAGAACAGGCAAGAGACATACCGAGAAAGGAAATCAGAAGGGGAGATGGGGACTTCTGTGCAGGAGATACCTAAGGAGGCCTTTCATCTCATGGCCCCAGGAAATTCACCCATTCTGATCTCTTATAGTGACTTTCTTTTGAACAGCTACCCCAAGGCTTGCCTTTCACACTGGCTTCCTGGTCCCAATACCCACCATCTTTTTCTTAGACAAATGTAGTAACTGCCCCTTGGGCTCTATACAGTAGCCATAGGGACCCTGAAAATGAAATGAGTGCACAGGGCTCTACCCCCTGGGCATCTTGCTGAAATCCTGGACCACAAGCTTTTGCTCATCTGTTCCCCTCCCCTCCTCCCAGATTCCTCCCCCTTGCTGTTTGTTTGTTTGTTTCCCAAGACAGGGTGTCTCTGTGTAACAACTTTGGCTATCCTCAAACTTGCTCTATAGACCAGACTGGCCTCGAACACACAGAGATTCACCTGTCTCTGCCTCCTGTGTGCTGGGATTAAAGGCATATGTCACCATTGCCTGGCTTCCTGTAGCTTTTTGTATACTTTTTTAAAGGCAGTGTCTCCTATAGCCCAGGCAAGCCTCAAACTCACAGTGAGGCCAAAGGTGATCTTGAATTTTGGATATTCCTGTTTCTACTTCTTGAGTATTAGGATTACCACCATACTTGGCCTGTGTGTGCATTTTATAAGCTCCCATCATTGATCCTCGTCATTCTACCATGGCTCTGTGTTGTCTTCCCCCCCCCCCCGCCCCCGCTATGGTCCCAGCTCCAGAGAAGCAGGCACTGTGTCTAGAATATGCCTGGAATGAAATAGATGTCACCATTCTACTAAATGAAGAAATCAATTAGTGTTCTGCTCTGAAGATATGGCTGAAGACCTATTTGTGGACATGCTGCTTCCTGGAAGCCAAGACAGTGTGTTTTTGGGTTTGATGTAATGGTGTGTGGGTTGAGGTGCTCATCTGGGTCTTTGGTGTGGGGGTGTGGGGCATAGTGTTGCTATCAGCTTGCAGGACAGGCAGTTTTTGCATGAGATATGGGTGAGGGAAGAAGTATTGCTAAATCAAGCCAGAGATAAGATGTCAAAAGGCCAGTGGTGGTGTGGGGCCCTCAGCTATGACTCCCCTGTAGAACAGAAGGAAAAACCCTAGGGTGGGTAACTTCCAGTGGAAAACAACAAACAGAAGCCAGGCAGTGGTAGCACATGCCTTTAGTCCTAGCACTCGGGAGACAGAGACAGGTGAATCTCTGTGAGTTCCAGGCCAACCTGGTCTATACAGAACAAACTACAGGACAGGCTCCAAAGCTACAGAGAAACACTGTCTTGAAAAACAAAAAAGAAAAAAGGAAAAGAAAACAACAGACAAAAAACTTAGGCCAGTCCCTTCACTCTTCAACCTTGACTGGAACATTCGGTCACGGCCCTTCTTACTATGGGACCGGTTTTACCTGGCCTGAAGTTCCTGAAGGCTTCGCCTAGAGCCACAGCAGTCCTGCCACTGAGCAGCTTCTTGTGTCTGTTCAGAAGCCACAGCACAGAGTTTTCTGCTTCAGGGCCCTTCCCAAGTGCACAGGGGCTGCCGAGCCTGGGTACCTTGCTTCTGGGCACACTTCTTTCTTCTGCCCTTAGTTCCAGTTTGTTCAGTCGGGTGACAAGGAGCCTTTGGTGTGGACAGAATGTCTGTCTTTGCCTCTCCTACCGCTTACTGGTCTGGTTGGTTCACGCCATGCATGTTGACCAGGCCTGAACCGAGGTCCCCTTGCAGGGATGCGCTGGCAGTTGAGTGAGCAGCTCCATTGCCTGGAGCTTCAGGGAGAGCTGCGGCGAGATTTGCTGCAGGAGCTAGCTGAGTTTATGCGGCGCCGGGCAGAGGTGGAGCTGGAGTACTCTCGGGGCCTGGACAAGTTGGCTGAACGCTTTGCCAGCCGCAGTGGTCGCCTGGGGGGCAGCGGCCGGGAGCAGCAAAGCTTCCGGTAAGTACCGCATGGGCAGTAGTGCCTTGCTGGGCCTGAGACCTAAGCTCCCTGGTCTGAGTATTCCTCTGCTACAACAGGAAGGAGCCGACCCTCCTGTCACCCTTGCACTGCTGGGCTGTGTTGCTGGAGCACACACGGCAACAGAGTCGCGAAAGTGCCGCCCTGGGCGAGGTGCTGGCTGGGCCCCTGGCTCAGCGCCTGAGTCATATTGCTGAGGATGTGGGACGCATAGTCAAAAAGGTAGAGTCAAACAAGTTGTGGAAGGCCTCAGGATCTAACAAAGCCCATGGGGATCGAACTGTGCTTGAGAGGCATGGGAGGCCAGGTTGAAGTTGCAGCCCAAGGTCGGCTTGTGCCAATCTCAGGTGGGATGGGTTGTCACAGGATGGTGGGAGGCACTAAGTAGGGTAATGCTATAGTCACACATATCCCTTCATCTCTAGAGTAAGGACCTGGTGCAGCAGCTGCAGGATAAGCTCCTGGAGGTGGTCTCAGAACTGCAGACAGTAAGCAGGACCCACTGTGTGCTGATCAGGGGGAAGCAGGAACAGTCCCAAGCCATTGCATCTCCTAGTCAGGTTCAAGAGAATGGATGCTCAGGGATGACCTGAGTCGGGGGGTAGGGGGCAGGCATGGGCTGCTCTATGCTCTGGGGACAGAGTGGTCACATGATAACATACTTAGGTGAAATGGCCCAACCCTCAGATCTGAATCCCAGGGGTCTGACGGGTACTGCTCCTCATGGCCTTCATCAGGGCTGCCTTACCTGGGCTTCCCTGCAGACCAAGAAGACATATCATGCGTACCACTTGGAGAGCATGAATGCTGAGAGCAAACTCCGCGAAGCTGAGCGGCAGGAGGAGAAGCGGTCAGGCCGGAGTGCCCTGCCAGCCACCACAGCTGCCTCTGCCAGCACCACGACTACTGTCCCCACCACTGAGACAGGGCCCCTCCGAAAGAGCTCTCTCAAGAAAGGAGGACGACTAGTGGAGAAGGTGGGCCTGGAAAGCTGTGGACCCCCTCTCTCCAGCTCTGGCCTTTGTCCCTACATGCTCTTGACTGTCCCTGGGGCAAAAAAGTATGGGGGAAGAACCATAGGCCTCCAACAAGATTCTTCCTTCTTGGCTTTTGTTTTGTGCCTTTTACTTAGCCACATCTGTTTCCATGTGGCCCACTTCCACTTCTTTGGAGGATGACAGTGGGGCATGTTAGGGACTCAAACCAAGGCAAGGGTAGGGGTGGGGAGATCAGCCCTTGCCAAAAGGTCAAAAGTAGCCAGTGAAGAGGTAGGGAGTCAAGACAGGTTCTGGGAGTTGAGTGGGGGACCTTGTGCACAGTAGAGCTGAGCACTGAGGGTGCACCAAGGATTGGTGTATGGCAGTATTAAGAAGTTCATGATGTATTAAGCATAAGGGAGCTGTGGCACATTGGTCATGCTTGTCGGCAGAGGGAATGGGAACAAGTGGTCTCCAAATGGGTGGCCCTGATGTGCTTTGGTGTCTTGAGCAGCGTCAGGCCAAGTTCTTGGAGCATAAACTTAAGTGCACGAAGGCCCGAAACGAGTACCTGCTCAGCCTGGCCAGTGTCAATGCTGCCGTCAGCAACTACTACTCACACGATATTTTGGACCTCATGGATGTAAGTCCTGTGTGGGCAGGCAAGTGGGGTCATGGTATTGGAGCTTAAATGCTTGGACCATTGGCTCTGGCTCCAGGCCCACAACAGTATCTACTTGCTTCTTCCCAGTGCTGTGACACAGGTTTCCACTTGGCCCTGGGGCAGGCCATCCGGAGCTACACAGCTGCTGAGAACCGCACCCAAGCCTGCCAGATGCAGGGACTGGGCAGCCTGGAAGAGGCTCTGGAGGCTCTGGATCCTCCAGGGGACAAGGCCAAGGTGCTTGAGGTTTATGCCATGGCCTTCCGTTCCCCTGAACATTTTGACTACCAGCCCCATGAAGGTGATGAGGTGAGGGTCAGTTTATTCCACCCCTGTTCCTGCTACCTTTACAACCCAAGCATGATTTCAAAGGGCTTTACATTCTCTGGACTTCATGCTACTGTGGGTCAGTCACATAATTTACACTTTGATAAAACAAAACAAACAAGAAATTCTAGGATGCTGAAATTCAGCCCTTCAGTCCGTGGCCTTTGGTCCATTAGAACAGTTTGCTGTGGCAGTTCACTGAGGGGGCTGCCCTCAAACATAGGGCAGCCACAGCAGTCCAGATCTTCACCATGGCTGTCCATACACTATACATTGAAAACTCTTTGTAGCCATGTATGCCTTTCACCCTAGTGCATGTCAGTCATCCTAGCACTGGGGAAACTAAGGCAGAAGGATTACCCTAAGTTTAAGGCTAGCCTAGGCTACATCCACAGCTTGGGCTTTAATGTAAAAATCTGTCTACAAACAGACAAACTGACAACAACAACAACAAATTTCGTAATAGATACTAGTGAGGAAATATAGAATGCAGCATCCTCCCTTCCTCCCTCCCTTCCTTCCTCCCCTTCCTTCCTCCCTTCCTTCCTTCCTTCTTTCCTTCCCTCCCTCCCTCCCTTCCTTCCTTTTATCCTTCTCTCCCTCCCTTCCTTCCTTTCTCTTTCTTTTTTGGATTTTCAGGACCTTGGAGTGAACAGCAAGTTTTTTAATGATAAAAGGTAAAACATTATTTCTGCTGTTTCCAGGTGCAAAGTTCAGTGATGTGAAGCACATTTACATTGCTATGTGACTATCACCCTGTCTATTTCTAGACTGTTTATTTTCTTAAACAGAATTTGTCCCTATTAAATATTTAGGTCTCCATTGCTCTCCTTCCAGCTTCTAGAACCCACTATTCTACTGTCTCTGTGAACTTGGCTACAGCACTGACACATAAAGGTCTCTCACGGCAGTCAGCTTCTACAGCATTTGTCTTGTAGGGACCAGCTCATTCTGTTCCTCAAGGTTCATCTATCCTGCAGCACATGTCCTTTTTTCATATGACTTAAACTTTATGGATTCCTTTGTATTGGTATTTGAAACTTACTGAAGATACAAGTCATATCCTTGGCAGAGACTGCAGCTCAGCTGGTAAAGTGCCTATCTAGCATGTCTGAAGCCTTTGCTTCTCTCCCCAGCACCCCATTAACCTGGCATGGTAGCTATCCTGTCATCCTAGCACTCCAGAGTTGGAGGCAAGCAACAGAGATGTACCCCGTTTCTTCAGGCCTGTTCTTCCTCCTCATCTGAGGTCTGTGCCCTGGTCTAGTCCTCCTCAGTCCCCGGTACTATCCTCTTCAGGTGGCTGAGATCCAGGTTGAGATGGATCTTCAGGATGAAATTTTGCCCAGAGCCCAAAACATCCAGAGTCTCCTGGACCGAAAGACCATCGAAACAGAAGAGGCATGAATGGATAAGCCTGGGGTGGGGACAGGCCTGAGAGCTTTCTCTCAGCTTCAGCTGCCCAGACAGTTCCTTCCTAGCTGGCAGTAGCTTCCCTTTTCTCTTTCTGCAGATTTAGGCTTCTTTCCTCCCATGCTGTCCTCTCTCACTGCGTTGGCACTCTCCCTTCAGGTGAATAAGACACTGAAGGCAACACTTCAGGCTCTGCTAGAGGTGGTGGCATCAGAGGATGGGGACATGCTGGACCCTTTGCAGGCCAGCCCTTCCACTGAGTCCCTCAAGTCCACAAGCTCAGACCCAGGCACCCGACAGACAGGCCGCAGACGGAGTCAGCAGCAGGAGACAGAAACCTTCTACTTTACGGTGGGGCTGGACAGGCAGGACAAGGCCATAAAGGGCAGCAAAGGGAAAGGGGCCTGAGTTGGGTTCAAACTAGGGACTCTTCTTTGGGTTTTCCAGAAGCTGCAGGACTATCTGAGTGGCCGGAGCATGCTTGCCAAACTGCAGGCCAAGCATGAAAAGCTGCAGGAGGCCATACAACGAGGTGCGTCCTGCTCCAGACACACCCTCTCTAGGCCCAAAGCTGCCCTGTCGTCCCTCTGACCTGGCCCATGTTCTTTCCTGACCAGAGATTGTTTGGCATACAGGAACTAACCCAGCATAGGTGTACTGACTTCTCTCCTACCCCTTGGTCCTTTGACTATCCTGAGCTTTCAGTCCAAGCCTCTTCTCTCTGGGGTTAATTGAAGATCTTCAGCCTGAGAGACAGACCAATATTTTCTCCCTTCCAGGTAATAAGGAAGAGCAAAAAACATCTTGGTGAGTCCTTGATGAGGCCTATTTAGAGGTCCCCATCTCCACTAGTCTTACTCCCTAGCTCTAGCTCTACTGCCAGAACCCTGTGGCCTGGCTGGGTTAGGGATGGGAAGACTTCTCCATGGCATGTTCCCGTAAGAGGCAGTTCCCATTCTTCTCAGGACCCGGTGCACAGAGAGAAAATTCCACAGGAGCCACCATCCCCGTCCTACCTCCCAGTATAACCAGAAACTCTTTGGAGTCGACCTGGAGAAGTTTATCCAGGTATTTGCTTTGCCCCACACTCCAACCACTGAAGGCTATCCCTGTTCCTTCTGGTCTTTCGCCAGCCTTAGTGGCCCAAGCAACTCTCAGAGCTCTCTAGTCCCAACCTTCCTGGGTGTAGCTCAAGTGCCTCTTCCTATGCACGCCACTTGCCAGTGCTGCTGCGGTCTCCCTGGGCTTCCTAGTGACCTGTACCAATTAAAGGAAACTGTATTTTTGTTATTATTGTTTACTTTTCGTTTTTGAGACAGAGTCTCTTTTTTATTTTTATTTTTTGGTATTTTGAGACAGGGTTTCTTTGTAGCTTTGGAGTCTATCCTGAAACTAGCTCTTGTAGATCACGCTGGCCTCAAACTCATAGAGATCCATCTGTCTCTGCCTCCTGAGTGCTGGGATTAAAGGCGTGCACCACCACCACCCAGCTTTAAAGGGAACTCTTTTTTAAAATAATTTATTATGATTTATTTAACTTTATTTTATGTGCATTGGTGTGAAGTTGTCAGATCCCCTGGAACAGGAGTTACAGACAGTTGTGAGCTACCATGTGGGTGCTGGGAATTGAACCTGGGTCCTCTGGAAGAGCTGAGCCATCTCTCCAGCCCCCTAAAGGAACTCTTTTTTTTTTTTTTTTTTTCAGTTTTTCCAGACAGGGTTTCTCTATAGCTTTGGAGCCTGTCCTGGAACTGGCTCTTATAGACCAGGCTGGTCTAAAGGAACTCTTAAGGAACTCAGAAAACCTGGGGCTCTAGGAGCTGGAGAGATAGCTTAGTGGTTAAGAGCACTGACTGGCCTTCCAGAGGACTCCAGGTCCAATTCCCAGCACTCACATGGCAGCTCACAACTGTCTGTAATTCCACTTCCAGGGGACCTGACACCTTCACACAGATATAGATGTGGGCAAACACCAATGCACATAAAGTTTTTAAAAATTAAATATATACTTAAAAGAGAAAAAAGAAAACCTGGGGCTGTAACATTTTTAGGAATAAGGTGTTGAGGATTCTACCCTGTGGTTAGGATCAGCACAAGATGCTTATAGGTCATACTTCTGGCCCATATGACCTTGACAATTCTAAACAGAAAAAATGCAGCAGAGATCTGAAAAAGCCAGGTGTGGTGGTGCAGCCCAAAATCCTAGCACTTAATGGGCAGAGGCAGGAGGATCAGGAGATCAAGGCTAGCCTTAGCTACATAGCAAGCATTAGGCCAACCTGGGATTAATGAGGTGTTGACTCAAAGGGAAGGGAGGAGAAATAACAGCATCATTTGCAATTATCCCATTACGTACCTAGAGCATCCATAAGAATCAGACCATTTAAATGAGCAGATATAAGTTCTGGAGTGTTCTTTGACTGCAGGTCACCATCTAAATTTTGATTGCCTTATTACACTTGCAACTATTTGCAAATAAAAGGTGAAGTGCCACTTAAATGGCACCAGTGAATCAATTTCTTCACAGAGATTCCAATAAACTCCACTGTAGCACTATTAAGAGAAAAGTGATAGAATGGCCAGGGAACTTGCTGTGTCCTAGTAAAATAAATGTGTTCTCTGTTACCAGAGCTCAGGTCAACCTGTGCCCCTTGTGGTGGAGAGCTGTATCCGTTTCATTAATCTCAATGGTAAGTATAGGCTATCTTCGGTCACCCTGGCACTGGGTGTTTGTGGGAGAGGGGATTCTGCCTGTCAGCTCCTTGTCCTTCACAGGCCTGCAGCATGAAGGCATCTTCCGGGTGTCGGGTGCCCAGGCCCGTATCTCTGAGATCCGAGATGCCTTTGAAAGAGGTGAGGACTGATAGATAAGTGTGGCAGTGGCTTCAGTAGGCACAAGTAACCTCATTTTACCATGTTACCCTCCACAGGGGAGGACCCTCTGGTGGAAGGTTGTACTGCTCATGACCTAGACTCAGTGGCTGGGGTGCTGAAGCTGTACTTTCGGAGCCTGGAGCCCCCACTCTTCCCTTTGGGCATGTTTAATGAGCTGCTGGCTTCAGCAGGTAAGGCCTGAGGCCACATGGGTAGGAGGGCCGGGCCACCCACTAATGCTGGCGGGTACAAGTTTACTTGGTCTGCTCTCTTGGGCTGCCTTGGCCACAGAACTGGAGGCCGTGGGAGAGCGCATACAGCCTGTGAGCCATCTGCTGTCCAGACTGCCCAGACCCGTACTAGTGGTTCTGCGATATCTTTTCACCTTCCTCAACCAGTGAGTACTTCTGGGGAGCCAGTTGGCTCTTGGGGATGGAGGGGGTCACTAGTACTATAGGTCCCTGCCTGTGACTTGCATATTTCCCCAGCCTGGCCCAGTACAGCGATGAGAACATGATGGACTCCTACAACCTGGCTGTATGCTTCGGGCCCACACTGTTGCCCGTGCCTGCTGGGCAGGACCCTGTAGCCTTGCAGGGCCGGGTGAACCAGCTGGTGCAGACTCTTATCCTGCAGCCAGCACAAGTTTTCCCATCCCTGGCCATGCTGCCAGGCCCCATCTATGAGAAGTGCATGGCACCACCTTCTGCCAGCTGCCTGGGGTATGCTTTGGGGGCGCATTGGGGGGGAGGGAATCTAGTGGAGGGAAATCTGCCTTACTCTGCTTGAAACATCAGGGATGGCCAGTTGGATAGCCTTGCTGGGGAGCCGGAGCTGGAGTTGGAAGCTGGGACCACAGCTCAGGAGGATGGTGAGGAGGGATCGAGCAGGAAGGCTCTGCCCCATCCTTTACTCTACCCTCTGCCTAACCATCTCTTCCTGACAGAAGCAGAAGGAGTTGTGGAGGCTGTGGCCTGTTTTGCCTATACTGGCCGCACAGCCCAGGAGCTGACGTTCCAGCGAGGCGATGTACTGCGACTGTATGCTCGGGCATCAAGTGACTGGTGGCGAGGGGAGCATGCTGGTGTGCAGGGACTCGTTCCCCATAAGTACATCACACTGCCTGAGGGGTGAGTGAGCTGACATCCTGGGGAGGGTCTCGTTGTATCTGCCTGGAATCTCCTGGCCTGTCATATTCATTGTTGCTTTTTAGCCTATACTCAGCATAGAGTCTCCAGGCCTTCTTCTTTCTGGAAGTAGTCGCTGACATTCTGCTATGCTCAAACAGGACTTGTTCTAACCAAGGTTGCTGCCTTCCACAACCCTAAAACAAAGTCTATAGGCCTGGGTTTCACCCAAACACAACTATTCCCAACTCCTTTGACTGGTGCAGGGGACATTGGTCTCCAAGCTCCAGCCAAGAGAGAGTACAAAGCAAGCCAGTCTTTTCCCTTCCCAGGGATGAGAAGCGGACAGCTGGTTTGCAGACCACATCAGAATCTGTGAGCCAACCAGAGGGCTTCCTGACCTTGGAGTTTACCAATCGGTAAGCCAAGAGAAGATAGGCTTTTGGAAAGACCCCTCAGCCATGTGTGCTGTTAGAAGCAGCAGGCACTGTGGATCAGAGGCTACCTGCACTGTTAAGCTGGAGGGCATGGGCTCAGGTTTTGGCCACATGGGATTGGGGGCATTGTTGCATAAAGGACACTGTGTACAGAACAGAGTCGGCCTTATTTGTGACTGGGAGGGATTCTAGAGGAATAAGATGGGTACTGCCAGCTTATGTTAAGGATTTCCCAGGGCCATTGCCAATCTTCCTATCTGTGCCTTGTAGGCTGGAATTAGGCATCCTACGTGAGGCTGTGGGTGCCTCTGGGCACAGAGGACACTATTTGGTCCCCACCTCTCCTGAGCGACCTGTGGAAATAGATAAGGTAAGAGCCAGGACTGGCTATGTAACCAGCAGGGGGCGCCTCTTCTACATGGTCTCTGCCCTTCCCAAGGTGAGGCTCATTGTTCTTATCCTTGGTCCCAGTCCAGGGGCACCTGGTGCCAGCAAGTCCAGTCACAATCTAGGGAGGGGCCTGGGGACAAGTGAGAAGAGACAGTGTAGGAGGGACAGGGGTAGAGACACAGAGGCAGAGATAAGAGGACAGAAGATCATCAGCCCCCGCTGTGGTACTCGTGAGCTAGAGAGAAGCCAGACTGTTTAGGCTGATGTGGGCTAGGGGCTCCGGGATAGACTTCAAGGCTGGCACCTAGCTCAGCAAGTCAGGGAGAGTGAAAGAACAGATGATAGGGAAGTAGAAGGGACAGCTGACTGAGGAAGCAAAATAGTCCCAGAACAAGGTTCTGATGAGTGGTACAACTTGGGGAGTCACCTTTATATGGTGAGTCCTTTTAGCCCCTATGAACTGAGCAGGGAATCCCTGAAGACAGATGCTAAGTCTTAGGAAGAGTGTCCCTGCTCCTAGGCCTAGGGAGCCTAGTGAAGGCTGGTAAACACACAGACACTAAAACCTGGCAGCTGGGAGACCCAGGGGAAGACACTGACCCAGGAGTCCCCAGCATGTTGACAGCCCCAGAGACCATGGATGGAAGCTCTGATGTCAGCCAGAGAAAAAGTAGAAGTGAGAAGAAGGGGGACCCAGAACTCAGAGGGGCCCCTTCTCCAGAGCCAGACCAAGAAGCTACTGTCCCACAAGCAACACTGAAAGTGACTGGAGGAAGAAAGCTGGAATGAAATGGGGGAGGTAGCCTGGAGGATCAAGTAGTCTCTTCTGTGGCCCCTGGAGAGAGAGCCTGGCGGCAGTGTGGTAATGAAGGCCTCAGTTTGGGCAATAGAGGAAACTCACTGAGCCCTCCATCTTTCCTTTCTGCTAGGCTGTGGCGCAGAACATGGACTCTGTGTTTAAGGAGCTCTTGGGAAAGGCTACTGTCCGCCAGGGACATGGGCTAGCATCTACAGCCTCCCCCAGTCTAGGAACCCGAAACCTGAAGCCCTTGGCCTGCAGCAGCTTCGGCAAAAACAAAGTCTTTTCCCGGGGACTTGGGGCTCCAGTCTCTCCCTCAGCCTCCCATCCCCAGAGTCCAGACTCAACTCGCAAGCCGCTCTGAAGCAGCTTATCTCAGCAGTCACCAACCCACCATTTCTCCCTAGGCCTCTTTGGGAAGTAGCAAAGGAAGGAGGCTAGAGACAAGCCCCTCTGTACCTTTGCTGGGAAGCCCTGGGCTGTGGCTGTGGAGGATGGAAGTTGCAGCAATTCATAAAGACCCTTACACTGGCTGCTGTTGTAATAACCTACACTCTGTTTGGGGGTGCTAAACAGGTCAGGTGCAGTACAACTCCCAGAGCCTACACTGCTAGAGGCCAGATACAAGACAGAAGGTTAAACAGCTCAACAGCTTCCCCTGGGAAAGAGGGTCCTCTGACATGGAGCTAGCTGCCTGTTGTCATTTGGGGACCTGCTCCCAAAAGTGCAATCTTGGTTGCTCATATCACACTTCTTGACCATATGTATATTTATATGTATGGGGGGGTCTTTGTCTTTATTCTAGCGTCTGTGCCCACCATTTACCTGGTCCAAAGAAACCTTTTCCATGTGGAAAATTAACTGCAACTTTTATTAAGGAGATAGACAGAAGGGAGGAATAACAGGAAGTTCTACTAGCCCCATCCTGGTCCTTCCTTCAGCTCCCTGGGATTCTTCTTCACCCACAGGGTACTTGCCAGGATGAGAAGCACAAGCATGTCTGTCACCTGTTCCCCCTCCAGACCTTGAGGCCTCTGTCCCAGTTGCTTCCCATGTCTGGCACATAGGAGTCAACTTAAGGGTTTCCTTACAGTCCTGGAACACTCCTTCTTGCATACCTGAGGACAGTGAGACCTAGGGAGGATCAAGGATGGCCAAGGTACCCCTCTCTTGGTACTCTTGGTACAGAGACAGTCAGCTACAGGAAGCCCTTGGATGGAAAAAGCCCAGTGGTTGCTCAGTAGGGTGTATCCTTGGTCAGAGAAGAGCTGGCCGTGGCACAGGACTCATCTTGAGGCCCCAGGCTGGGTGTGGTGTGCCTCTGAGCACAGCAAAGCAGGCTACGCAGCTCTGAAGAGATGCTGCTACTGAAGGAAGCATAGATCCAGGGGTTGGTACAGCTGTTAAGGCTAGCCAGCAGCATGAGCAGCACAAAGGGAGGTCCTATGAAGGAGAGAAGAGTCCAGGTTGGAGCTCAGGGTGTCCCTTGCTCATGCTAGCAAGCCATGGGGGCACCACATATGAACCCACTAGTAGGGCATAAAGGTAAAGCAAGTGGAATACTTGAATGTGAATAGCCAGGCCCTTACCTCCCTCACCCCCAGCCTTAGCCACACCCACACCCACTTTCCAGAGGAGCCTCTGGGTCCCACGCTGCCCACAGCTGCACAAGGAAGAAGGGTGCCCAGCACAGCACGTAGACGATCACAATCACCAGTGTCATCTTCACAGTCTTGGCCATGGCTGCTGACACATGGGCTCCCTCGGTGGGACTGCCTGTCCGGTGCCCTCTGCGACGCCTCCCTGCCCTCTCAGATGGCCCTGGCACCAGACTGGCATGAATCTCTCGGAAGATAAGAACCTGGCAGGCAGCAATACCCAGGGCAGGTGCTACAAACACCATCAAGGCAATCCAGGTGACGTAGGCACGAAGGCCCCAGGGCTCTGCAAATCTGGCCCAGCAATCAAACACTCCACTGCCATTTCCCACATCTCGTTGAGCAAAAATGAAGAGCTGAGGCAGGCTGAGAAGGAGTGAGAAGGCCCAGGCCACCAGCACTGGCCGGTTCCAGCGAGCCCCACCTCCATGGCGGTATGCCAGCATAGGGCGGCAGATGGCGCGGTGGCGGTCTAGTGTCATGGCCAGGATCATATAGGAGGAGGCATACATGCCCACCATCTGCAGGTACTTGACGGCCCGACACAGGGCATCAGGGCCGTGGAAGCGGTCAGTGGCATCCCAAGCCAGCTGGGGCAGCACTTGAAACAAAGCCACAGCCAAGTCAGCTAGGCACAAATGACTGATGAAGACGTGCATGGGTGCCCAGCGTCCACGCCGGCCCCGTCGTATTAGGGCTCCCAGCACCAAGCCATTGCTCAAAGCCACAGCCACAAAGATGGTAGAAAGCAGGGCCAGTTCAGCCCGGACTAGCAATGGGTTTCGGTCATCCAGTAGCTCCTCCTGGCTGCTGTTGCTGGGAGAGCTAAGGGGCGAAAAAGGCCCAGGCACAGCTAGGCAGGGGGGAGGGACAAGTTAGTGGGGTGCCCTGTAGGCTCCCTAGAATGAGAAAATTCCAATGCCAGGGATGGTGGCCTGTTCAGCTGACACCTAAACCCCTTGTTGGTCTTACTGCCCATTTCCTGGCTCCCAGCAGAAGGGACTTCAACCCGCTCACAAGAAAGGGAAAGAGGTTTTAGAAAAAGGGCCTTCTTGGCTTCATCAAACCCACCTAGCCCACCTGGCTCATCCAAGCAAGGGGTAGTAGGAACCCAGTGACTGGAACCTTACCAGATATGGTGGACATAAGGAGCATGGTGGGGGTGGCTGCAGATGACCTGCACACCTGTCACGAGACCCAACTCAGCCTTCACTCCAGGGGCCAGCCCCGCTGTCCAGGGTCACTGCACAGGAGAGAGGTGCCAGGAGGCAGGCACCTCTCTTAAGGTGCGTTCACAGGTTGGAGGTCCAGCCTCTATTTAGGCCTGGGCAAGGAATATAAAGAACAATCAGACAGAACAACACACGAAAGTCAGATTCCATCCGGGCAGCACGCAAGAGCCAGACTGGTGATTAGGCATCAGAGGTAAACACTAAGATCCCCCTGCCCAGACAGCAGCTTGGAGAGACCAGCGTTGGAGGGCTAAGGACTGGACAGGAGAGAACAACTATGCTTCTCAGAGCCCTTCTACAGCCCCTTACCTGCTCCAGCTCCTGGACTGCTGGGCAGCTGGGCAGCAGCTTGAAGGTGGCTCAGCGCTCAGATCTGTTCTCCATTGTCGGCCCCGCCCCAACACAGCCTCAGGGAATGACCTGCACAGGAGACTTCCCCCTCCTCCCCTAGCCTCCCGCCTCCCTTAGCCTCGCTGGCCTCCTTCCTCCATCTACCAGGAAGTAAGTTCCTGTCCTCCAATTTCCCTGTCTGCCCCAGGCTTCCTCGGTCAGTCCCAGGACCACCCTTCTCAAGCGCAGGCCCCATCTTAGTTCAGCAACAGCCTCCATCCTGCCTGCCCCTATTCCACAGGTCCATCTTTCTAGAACATCTGGTACAACAGTGCTGTGGGAAACTATTTAGTGCAGCACCTCATCTCCTAAGTGGGAAACTGAGGCTGGAGGTGGCTGGAACTGACCCAGAATCACTTCTTTTTCATGGCAAATCCTGACCTTTAGCCAAGCCAAGCTCCTTTTATCTTCTTCTCCTGGTGCCATAGGGCTAAAAGCCTGGGGATGGGAGAACCTCTCAGGACTAATGTGCCTGTGTGTGATCCAGCTTCCTCTCCTTGAGCCTGTAGGAACCAGGAGCACCTGCACCCTCTTCTTCATGCCCCACCTGCAACCACCCATCCCAGGAGGAAGAAGGCTTTTCAGATTGATTTCCAGTATAGTTACCTGTTTCTCTCTCTCGCTCTTCATTCACATACCCCAAATACATGCTTCACCCAACATGAAGACTCATACATTTGTGCACAAACAGCAGGCTCAGGATCCAAGTTCCCATGTGAAAGAACCTGAGCAGAGAGCTTAGGGACCCAGATGTTTAAGACCTCCTCTCTCCCACACACCCAACTCCTGCCACCTGTAACTCACCAGCTCCTCTTCTTTCTATGGCTCCCTGTCTGCTCAAGTTAGCTTGGTCTAGTCCCGGGCTACAGGTAGCCTGCTCAGCCACCCAAGGCCAAGCTCCTTTTTTGCCTGTTTCTCCTGTTTCTTCCCTTGAACTGCAAGGCTGGCAACAAAAACAGCACTAGTGTGAGCCAGGCCCTGACCCAGGGACCTTACCAACAGTCAAGGTTTCCTCTTCCTGCCTAGAGAGTCTGGTGGGGCTCCAGTCCCTCCCTGCCCATTGGGTTAGAGAGACATGGGGTGGATACCTTCCTAAGATACAGAGATACACACCCTACCCCTATTCCTTGTGCACACATGCTAGGCAGCTCAGACCTCCACATCCCATGTATACTACACAGGGGCACACATCATCCAATATACACCGCACATATATACACTATCACACACATACATATTAAATGTTTATCATGCCTTTTGGGTCCTTTGGGTTTTGCTGTTTTGAGAGAGGGTCCTCTGGTAAGCCAGGAATTCTCTAAGTAAATTAGGCTGGCCTCAAATTTGCATGGATCCTCTTTCCTCTGCTTCCCAAGTACAGATTACAGACATGCAGCACCACGCTTTACTTATTTGTTTCTTTGTTTTTTGAGACAGGACCACTCTATGTGGCTCTGGCTGTCCTGAAACTCACTATGTAGACCAGACTGATCTCAAACTCACAGAGATCCACCTGCTTCTACCTCCAAAGTGCTAGGATTACAAACATTCGCCACCATGTGTTACTCGTTGATTTATTTGCTTTTTTTTTAATTTCTATTTTTTTTTTTTACCAAGATTTGAGGAAGGGAGCTTTTTGGTTTTTTTGTTTTGTTTTGTTTTGTTTTTGAGATAGAATCTCTCTACATAGACCTGGCTGTCCTGAACTCAGAGATCCATCTGTGTGTGTCTTCTAAGTGGGATTAAAGATGTGCATTACTATGTTGTGCTTCACTGGAGATTTGTTTTTGTTTTTGTTTGTTTTTCAAGAGAGTGTTTCTCCGTGTAGCTTTGGAGCCTGTCCTGGAACTAGCTCTGTAGACTGGCTGGCCTCAAACTCAGAAAGATCTGCCTGCTCTGCCTTCTGAGTGCTGGGATTAAAGGTGTGCGCCACCGCCGCCCGGCTGATTGTAGCTTTAATTTTTTTAAAAAATTTTACTACATTTATTTATGTGAGGTTAGGGAGTGTACACTACTCTGTGCGTGCGTGCGTGTGTGTGTGTGTGTGTGTGTGTGTAAGTCAGAGGAAACTTCTGGGAGTCATTTTTCTCCTTCCACCGTGTGGGTCCTGGGAATCAAACTCAGGTTACCAGGTTTGGTGATAGGCACCTTTACCCACTAAACCATCTTGCCAGCCCATCATTGTTACTCTTTAATTCAGCTTCACAATAGAGAGATATCCAAGTCCTTTGTGCTGTATTGGTGTTAGTTGATGTTGCTGAATTTTCCATCTGCACTAATGAAGAGTGGCTTATCCTACATGGGGATATAGTGCTCCCTAAATATCAGTTACATTAATTTGCTTGATAATACTGTTCAAATCTATATTCTGACTGATTTTTTTCTTTCTTATTTGATCAATTACTGAAAAACATATGTTGTAGTATCAAACTGTGTTGGAAGATTTATTTCTAGCTGGGCGGTGGTGACGCATGCCTTTAATCCCAGCACTCGGGAGGCAGAGGCAGATGGATCTCTGTGAGTTCGAGACCAGCCTGGTCTACAAGAGCTAGTTCCAGGACAGGCTCCAAAGCTACAGAGAAACCCTGTCTCAAAAAACCAAAAAGAAAAAGAAAAAAAAAGATTTTAAAGGGAACAATTTTTTACTTTATGTATCGAAAGATTTGGCTTTAGGTCTTGTTATTTGTGCCCTTTAGTGTCCCTCCTACTTCTGGTAACACTCTTTATGCTGAATTCTACTCTATCTGGTATTTGTAAAGCCATACCAGCTTTCCTGTGCTCTGTGCTTTCTTGGTTTATCTTTTTCTATCCTTTGACTTTCAATGTGTATTTATGCTTAAAGGTGGTTCTTGGAAATACCATATAGCTACTTTGTTTAAGGTTGACAGTCTCTGCTTTTTAACTGGTGTGTGGCAGATTGTGGCTTTCCAAAGTAGCCCCAACAATAACTCCATCCCACATGTTGTCCTGGAGCCTTGCCACCTCCCATCAAGAGGTGAAATTTAGCCCTCCCCCTACAATCTGAGTAGGTTTGCATGTTGTTTGTGATTAAGATAATTTTCTAAAAGTGCTGCTTGCTTTCTGAGGCTGGGTCAGAAAAATCAAGGCATGTGGTTTCTATATTATTAGCTGGTATATTCACCCATCACAACCATGTTAGCTGCCCAACTTCCCTACCACCCTATGAGAAGACCTGAGCAGCCATCACAGAGAGTATAAAGGAGACAAGCCCAGGCAGGCAGCTTTAGCTTGCTCCATCTGTAGCCCTTGTTGGACAACAAGCTTGTAAAAAAAAACTCCAAGCCAGAATGACTTGGTGAACCCCTCCCAAATTCTTTTTTAAAATATTGATTTTAAATACTGGGCAGTGGTGGCTCATGTCTTTAATCCCAGCAGTCAGAAGGCAGAGACATGCGGATCTCTGTGAGTTTGAGGCCAGCCTGGTCTACAGAGTGAGTTCCAGGACAATTAAACTCTGGTTCATTATGCTAGACATGAATGGACTCATTGCTTTGGTTTGTCATTGGCATCCTTTCTGGGGTGAATAAATGTTTGTTTTCATCCCCCAGCAAAGTCAAACAGTCTGATCTCTATTTGCTCCATTTTTATTTCTCTTTTTATCCTTTTTTGACATTTGGGGGGACAATTTGAGTCTTTAAAGAGTATTTTGGGGGGGTTGAGCAGTGTTGGCACATGCCTTTTAATCCCAGCACTCTGGAGGCAGAGACAGGTAGATCTCTGTGAGTTCAAGGTCAGCCTGGTCTATAGAGCAAGTTCCAGGACAGGCTCCAAAGCTACACAGAGAAACCCTGTTTCGAAAAATGAAAAAATTTATTTTCTGTTGATTGACTATTCACTTACTATCTATTCATTTATTTATCTTGTAGTGCTGAGGATTAAACCCAGGTCTTTGTGCACAATAGGCAAATGCTCGATCTCTGAACATCCCCAGCCCCTATTGACATTTTAGTTATCATTTGAATTTATGTATGCTATGCAAATGTCCTATCACTAAGTCATAGCATCCTCCATCCCAGAAAAAAAATTCTTTTTTTTTCTTTTGAAACAGTCTCATGTAGCACTGATGTGGTGGTTTGAATGAGATTGGTCCCATAGGTTCATATATTTGAATACGTGGTCCCTAGTGTGTAGAATTGTTTGGGAAGGATTAGGAGGTTTGGCCTTGTTGGGGGAGCTGTACCACTGGGGGTGGGTTTTGAGGTTTCAAAAGTCCATGCCATTTTCTAGTTAGCCTTTCTCTCTGCCTCTCTTTCTCTGTCTTGTGCCCGTGGACCAGATGTAAGTTCTCAGTTACCACTTTAGGGCTATGCCTACCTGTCTGCCTACTGCCATCCTCCCTGCCATGATGGTCATGAGCCTGCCCTCTGAAACTATAAGCCCCCATTAAACACTTTCTTCTATAAGTTGCCTTGATCATGGTGTCTTGTCACAGCAATTGAGAAGAAACAGGGACATCAGACTAGACTCAGACTTGCTAAGTAGCAGAGGCTAGCCTTAAACACCTTATCCTTTTGCCTTCATGTCTTAGTTACTTTTCTATTGCTGTGATAAAACACTATGACAATGGAAATTTCCAAAAGAAAGAGAGTATAATTGGCTTATGGCTCCAGAGGGTTAGAATTTATGATGGCCGAGCAAGGACACATAGGTATGTGGTTAAAGCAACAGTAACAGCTCACATCTTGATCCATAAGCAGGAGGCAGAGAGCATACTGGGAATCCCATGAGTCTTTTGAAACCTCAAAGCCTGTCACTGGAGACACATCTCCTTCAACAAGGCCATACCTCCTAATCCTTCCCAGACAGTCTTCAACTGGCAACCAAACATTCAAATATATCAGCCTACGGAGACCATTCTCATTCAAACCACCATACTTCAAGTGCTAGGATTACCGATGTGTCATCACACTAGGACTTCTTTTTCCAGGTTTTTGTTTTCTTTTGTTCTTTTTTTTATTTGCTTGTTTTTGAGACAGGGTTTCTCTGCATAACCCTGGCTGTCCTAGAAATCACTCTGTAGACCAGGCTGGCCTCGAACTCACAGAAATCCACCTGCCTCTGCCTCCTGAGTGTTAGGATTAAAGGCATGTGCCACCACCATCCAGCTTCATGTTTTATTTTGTTTTATTTTAAGACAAAGTCTCACAATGGCTTTGAATTTTTTATGTAGACCGGGCTTACCTTAAACTCTTGGTCATCCTCCTGCTTTAGCTACCCAAATGCTGGGATTATAGGCCTATAGCACCAGACACAATTTAAAAAATATATGCTGGCTAGTTTTATGTCAGTTTGACACAAGCCCAAGTTATCTGAGAGAAGAGAGCCTCAATTGTGAAAATGCCTCTGTAAGCCGACCTGTAGGGCATTTTCTTAATTAGTGATTCATGGGCACAAGGTCCTCACGCTCACAGACGGCAGTAGGGAAACCAAGAATGTTAAACTCGCAGGCTTTTCTCTTTAATAAAAGGGATTTACACTTCTTTTCTGTGATTGGATGTAGTTAATAATCTAGTGATCTTTTGCAATCCAAATGCCCGAGACTATTATATTTATCCCAGACTTGTGAGCATTGTTTCTCAGTCAATAGAATCTGTTCTCTTTTTTAAAGATTTATTTATTATGTAAATAAGGGTTTTGCCTGCATTTATGCCTGCAGGCCAGAAGAGGACACTAGATCTCATTACAGATGGTTGTGACCACCATGTAGTTGCTGGGAATTGAACTTAGGACCTTTGGAAGGGCAGCCAGTGCTCTTAACCTCTGAGCCATCTCTCCAGCCCAACAGAACCTGTTCTTAAGAAGGAGGTCCCAACTGGGTGGTGGTGGTGCTTGCCTTTAATCCCAGCACTGGGGAGGCAGAGGCAGGCGAATCTCTGTGATTTCGAGGCCAGCTTGGTATACAGAGTGAGTTCCAGGACCTAAAAAAAGAAAGAAGGAAAGAGATCCCATGTACTTTGCAAAATAGTCTACTATTATGCTTATTCCAGACCCTTTCTCTCTCTTTTTAAAATTTATTTATTCTTATTTTATATACATTGGTGTTTTGCCATGGATGTTGGATCCCCTGGAACTGGAGTTACAGACAGTTGTTAGCTGCCATGTGGTTGCTGGGAATTGAACCCAATTCCTCTGGAAGAGCAGTCAATACTCTTAACCACTAGGCCATCTTTAGACCCTTCCCCTCTCTTTTTTTATTTTTTTTTGTTTTTTTAATTGATATTTATTGAGTTCTATATTTTTCTCTGCTCCCCTCCCTGCCTCTCCCCTTCCCCCTTCAACCCTCCTCCAAGGTCCCCATGCTCCCAATTTACTCAGGAGATCTTGTCTTTTTCTACTTCCCATGTAGATTAGATCTATGTAAGTCTCTCTTAGTGTCCACATTGTTGTCTAAGTTCTCTGGGATTATGGTTTGTAGGCTGGTTTTCTTTGCCTTATGTTTAAAAACCACCTATGAGTGAGTACATGTGACAATTGTCTTTCTGTGTCTGGATTACCTCACTCAAAATAATGTTTCCTAGCTCCATCCATTTTCCTGCAAAATTCAAGATGTTGTTATTTTTTACTGCTGTGTAGTACTCCAAAAATGTGTAAATGTACCACGTTTTTCTTATCCAGTCTTCTATCAAGGGGCATTTAGGTTGTTTCCAGGTTCTGGCTATGACAAACAAAGCTTCTATGAACATAGTTGAGCACATGTCCTTGTGGCACGATTGAGCATCCTTTGTATAGATACCCAAAAGTGGTATTACTGGGTCTTGAGGAAGGTTGTTTCCTAATTTTCTGAGAAATCGCCACACTGACATCCATAGGGGCTGTACAAGCTTGCATTCCCACCAGCAATGCAGAAGTGTTCCCTTTTCTCCACAACCTCTCCAGCATAAGTTGTCATCAGTGTTTTTGAACTTGGCCATTCTTACAGGTGTAAGATGGACTCTCAGAGTTGTTTTGATTTGCATTTCTCTGATGACTAAGGATGTTGAACATTTCCTTAAGTGTCTTTCAGCCATTTTAGATTCCTCTGTTGAGAGTTCTCTGTTTAGGTCTGTACTCCATTTTTTTATTGGATTATGTGATCTTTTGGTGTCCAATTTCTTGAGTTCT